>KK113567.1:374486-409267 GCA_000611955.2 Stegodyphus mimosarum | reverse complement strand
AGGAAAATAATACATGAAACACAATAGAATTTTAAAAATCTGAAAGGGTTCAGATTTTAACCTATTGCCCAAAATGGTTGCTTTGAAGTTTAATATGGTTTATCAATAGGCATTATCTAGAGACATGGTGCTATAGCGAAACATTTTATAAGATATTAGACGAAAAAGTATTTAGAGTAACATGGGAACATTGTATACCTTCTGCATGTTTAAAAATTTGAAAAAAATATGTAATGTAATTTTAAAAGAATAATTAATACTTTTAATTAGCTAAATCACGCATTAAATGCATTTTTATTTAAATAAATTAGATAAAAAAACATAAATATATTAATTTAAAGAACTTTATCTGTTATTTTTTTAACCAGTTTAATTTTTTAAATAATAAAAGGTAGATTAAGAGCGTTTTCATGAATGACAACAGATTTGAATGTAAAGTGAAACAACGCAAAATCGTGTTTCGAGACTAAACGCCCTATATTGGGTAACAAAATAAATACATAAAATTCAATCACAAAATTCTTCGTTCCCCTTATATATATTTTATTAACCTACCTAACTATCTATCTATATCTATATCTATATAAAATATATATATATATAATATATTATAAGATGTTTCTTTGCCCTTCTTCGCATGCCTTCGTGGCGTAGTGGTCAGCACGCTCGACGTGTAACCAAGAAGTCCATGTTTCGATTCCCGGAGAAGGAGTTGCTCAATTTTTCATCACTCCTGTTTCGAAATAGTCTAATGTCTCTACACTCGCGCCCGAACTAAAAAGGTGGTGGATGATGATTCTTCACCACCGGGATTTGGCGATTGGGTCCTCCCCCAAAAAAACCCAGTCGTCCTTTAAAAGGGGGAGTGTATAAAGTATTTCTTTCCCCCTTTTTCACATGCCTTCGTGGTGTAGTGGTCAGCACACTTGACTTGTAACCGAGAGGTCCGTGGTTCGATTCCCGGCGCAGGTGTTGCTCAATTTTTCATCACTTCTGCTCCGGAATAACCTAATATCTCTACAATATATATATATATAAATATATATATATACATATATGACGGTGTAATGTGTAAGAGGAATCCGGGCAATTTAACAGCTGGCAATCGTCATGGTCGGGGTTGAATTCGTGCAGATGGAGATGACGAAACTAGGTTTTTTGCAAATCGCCAACATTTATTTTCAAGACTATTAAATCATTTTCTTAGTAGATAAAATATTTCTGGAGCATACGCACTTACAATAATTTCTTATATACACAGATTAACGGAGATACGCCATCAGTTTAGAATAAGAGAAAGACAGGCAGAATAGCATATGGTTGATAGCGCGGCAGGAGCTAGGAGAAGAATAACGTAATTTCTTACGAACGGTACTTATACCGAAGTAGATGTAATTGTAGAGACATGCTATGATTGGTTAATTGTGGATTTTAGTTTCTTTTTTCAGGCACTGTTATATAAAATAGAAGGATCTCGAATTTGGAAGAACAGATGAATTTAGGTTGAGAGCACCAAGTCTAGAATAGTTAATTTTGAGGTCGCCAGTTATTCTCAAAGCCATCGTATTTTGTTATATCACACACACACATATATATAAATTATATATATGTATATATAATTATGCACAAATGTGGTATGAGCGTGTGTGCCTGCAATAAGATTCTAAAACAAATGCCAAAAATAAGAAAAGCAAATAGTTGATTCCGAAGCAAATTGATTTTCTCAGTAAATTGTGTGAGTGTAAAGGCGCGTTTAAGTGTAGGGATGAGCTGCTGTAATCGTTAAATGAAAGCAGTCCTCTGGCTTGTAAATCACCATTATCCGTGCTGTCTTCAAGTGGTATAAATCAGTACACAAATGCGAAGCTCACTGCTATATGTTTCATTCCAGTGGCTGCGAATGGAAACGAAGCAACAACTAGGAGGAAATAGATAGAATTCAAGGATATAGATTTGCAACAAGATAGCGAATTGCCAAATGTTCCACATTATTATTCCGGATCTGTGAAAGAGTGGACTGTTCCATTCTTGCATGTGTGATATGTACAAGGTAAGATGTTGCAAAATTCTTCCAATGTAAGAAGCTATAATCAATGCAATTGAATCTCCACGAAATTATGTACCTACCTAATGTCTCTATTTCAAGAAGATGGAATGAATATGATTAAGTCAAGCTTTTCATGTACAGAGTGATTCAAAATTTGTTTATGCAAAATAAGAGGGAAAATAGTACCCATACAGACGAGCAAAAATTATCATGGATCATAGTTTGGCATCCCACTCCTGCTTCCGAAATCACGATAACTCTTAGGCTTAAAGAATAAATTATTTGGACGTCTTTCAATGAGAACGAAACGCATTTATATCATTTGCAGAGAGTGTAGGAGTTGAAAACAGAATACCATCCTCTGTGTTTTATCTTTGCTGTCTGGTATCAGCGTGTTAAAGCAAATTTCGACTTCCCCACTGATGAAGATAAACTGTGCGCATGCTCAACAACCACAATACCAATGTTTGAGTGCATGATAATCAGCATCGCGAAAGACTACATTCCTGTCAGAAACAATCCTTGTTAATAATTCGGCTAATATGAAGGGACATCATAAATACACAGTCCAGTCACATTAATGTGACCACCACGTACTTTCCATGTCAGAGTTAAATAACCAATCACAGAAGGCAGGTGGCAGCACAGTGCAGTTGAGCGTATATAAAGGGTGTGTGAGGGCTTCGGAAAACATTTCAATCGTTGGCGTAATGCAGAAACGAAGCGATTTATCCGACTTCCAAAAGGGCATGATCATTGGCTTTCGGGCCAAGGGTGGAAGCATTTCCGAAACGGCTGAGTTTGTGAACTGTTCGCGTGCCGCCGTGGTAAAAGTGTACCGTGCATGGCAAAATGGGACTGTCCAAAATCAGCGACGTGGCAAATGTGGTGCACCACGGGCCATAGATGACAGAGGCGAACGACGGTTGCGGAGATGCGTTCGGGCAGATAGACGGGCTACCGTTGAGCAACTGACCACCAAAATGAACCAAGGGGCTACCAAAAGTGTCTCCCAAAGTACTATTCAGCGAACATTGCTGCGTCTGGGCCTCCGAAGCAGACGCCTGGTTCGTGCACCTATGCTGACTGCTGTTCATCGACGGCGAAGGCTAGAATTTGCACGCCAGTACAGCAGCTGGACGTCCACTGAGTGGCGACAGGTTGCGTTTTCGGATGAATCGCGTTTTATGCTCCATCGGACAGATGGACGTTGGCGTATAAGGCGTGAAACCTCTGAAAGGAACCACCCTGCAACCATTGCCGGAACGGTCCAAGCTGGAGGCGGGAGCATTATGGTCTGGGGAATGTTTTCCTGGCATTCTCTAGGTTCACTGATCATTGTGGAAGGCACAATGGATCAATACAAGTACGCATCTGTCCTTGCGGACCATGTTCACCCCTACATGCGCATTGTTTTTCCTCAGGATGATGGCATCTTCCAGCAGGACAATGCGAGGTGCCATACAGCTGCCAGTGTACGTGCGTGGTTCGAAGAGCACCAGGATGAGTTTACCGTCCTCCCCTGGCCAGCAAACTCACTTGACTTAAACACAATCGAGCATCTGGGTGACCATCTCGATCGAGTTGTTCGCGCCATGGATCCTCAACCGCGTAATCTAGCGCAGCTGGCCATGGCATTAGAGTCGGCATGCCTCAACATCCCAGAGAACACCTTCAGGGACCTATGTGACTCTCTTCCTGCACGTCTCGCAGCAGTCCGCTCTGCGAAAGGTGGTTATTCTGGCTTTTGGCAGATGGTCACATTAATGTGACTGGACTGTGTAATATGGCTCGAATTCCCATGCCTGTGAAGACAGACAAACTTTGCGTACAAATAAACAAAAACGACTTTGCGTACTATCTAGTGGCTGTAACGGACGCTTGGTTGATGGTATGTATAATTTCAAAAATGTGAAATGTAATGTAAACATCTAGTCATTATTAGACGTTTAAAATTGCGTTTATTAAGAAAACATGAGAATGTGAAATTTCAGTACCTATGACATTTATTTAAGGAACTCAGTATCTTGCAGGTAAAATCAAAGGAATGATCTATTTCGGAGTTCTAGCAATCCTTTAGACGATAAACTGAAATGAAGGGAGATCAGCAAGATTGTTGCCAAGCTCTAGTGAAGCTGGCTTTGTAGTTACGAGTGTCTGGAGTAATGGTACCCAAAATCATATCGTTAATTTCAAACTAAGTGTACCATCAATCTGTTAATGCCATCCAAGTGTCGCGAAGTTTGAGGTGGATCAATACGTGGCATTAAATAGACAATATCATAGAGAGAGAATGGTTAGACAGGTTTTTGAAGACTTTGGTGCTGCATCTGGAATAAAAATATCCTGGCAAACTGTAGAGCGACGCCTGCCAAAGAAGGGTTTTATGACCCGGATACCAGCGGTATGTATCCTCGTCAAGAAATGGCAGAAAGAAAGCTGCCTTCTGCGAAGCCATGCATTTTGGGATACATGAAGACTGGGACCCTGTTCTCTTCAGTGATGGGTCGAGATTCTGTATACGGAATGACTCTTACGAATCTTCATCTGGAGAGAAACTGGGACCCAGTATCATTTTTCAATGTTAGCAAAATCGACCACTTTGAAGGAAATGGAATTCTTGGAATCTTCGTGTAAGGCAGCATCCTGTTGGACATATACGGAGATACTATTGAATATCTTTCATGTGGGTACCGTGAATACACAACATTATATGACTATTTTGGACATTTTAAAGACATTTCTGGCGATCTCTTGGAAAGGATTTTACTTTCGTGGAATACAAAGAGAGACCTTATAGAGTTCAACTGGTCGACAACTTGTTTGGAAGAAAACGGTATTTGCCGTACACTGTAACCAGTCTTCGAACTTGTTTTGTATCTCAAGGACGAGCCGTGCATAGCACTGAATTCTCCAGGAATACACAAGCATTCAAATTCTCATACTCAGGCGAATAGGTATGATCAACAACATCATTTATAATACAAAAGCCACATTTTGAAGCACTTAAAATTATACGGGATAGCTACATTCGTTATCGTCCAGATATTTTTTTAAATATTAAGCGTTATGTTTTGGTCATTTCTTATTTCACTTGCATATTGCAAAAAGAATTACTTATTTATGTTTTGTTACTCTTGACTGCGCATAGTATCGTGCATTGATGGGAAAAAATGCGTTGGAAAAAACAAACAAATTTTTCGGACATCCAAAATTTGGTTTTTAGAATATCGCTTTGGATCCCTATTTGTAAGTAATTTTGAAAAAATGGTATTTAGGCATAATTTGAGGTTAAAATTTAGAATCCAAACACGGAGGAAAACGTCATAGTATTTCAGAAAACTCGGAACCTATGCCAAAATATGTATGTTAGAACAATGCTGTATTCAAATCTGATATATATCCCACGCCGCACTTCGAAAACGTAAGCTGAATTTTGATCATGACCAACTGGAATGGGAAGTGTAATTACTGTCCTACTTTTTTGAAATACAAATAAAATAAATTCCATACGTAATATTGATTCTAGACTTTCTTTCATGTGTTTTCACTGTTTGAATTTCGAAGCACGAAAAGAAACTGCAAAAAGTCCCTACTGGAAATGTCTTAGGAATTAAGTTTTAAAACGACATTGAAACTTCAAAACGACAAGAAAAACTAAAATTGATCTTCAAAATTTTGAGGTCATTAAGTAAAATTAATATAATATTTTTTTTCTCACAGAACAGAAAAAATAATTACTGCACTATCAGTCCACGAAATGCATTCTCTTCCATATTTAGAAATATTATAAAATAAATTATGTACAACGATAGCACTACTTTCTGATGTTAACTCAAACTACACGACATTAAATTATAATGTTACAGAACAAAACACTAAAACAGAGATTATTTCTGAATTTTCATGCACTGGGAATTTTGAAAATCTTACTATAAATAAGGAACTCAAGACTAAGTGATCTCTTGAATCGTTACTTGATAATATAAGTGCCTTTTAACGACATGCTGTTCTGAGAAAAATTTCTATTCCTTAATTATAGGATAACTTCCATTCTTTGATTTATTATTGATCAATTTGAACTACCCTATGGAGTGCTTTAATGTATTTTCCAGTGTCTTTCAATTACGCCTTTTTTTATTTAAATTAAAAACAAGAAAAAGGCATAAAATGAGACTCTGGCTTTGCAACTCGCATGGTCACACGTTGATTTAATGATCGCTGATTGGATCATTTTGTTCAATTAGAGTATCATTATTTTCAACTATAAAGCATCACTGACAGTATGTGAAGAATTCTAAACAGTAGCTGTTTTTTTTTCCTTTGAGAATAAGACGCAAGGGATACTCTAGGAAACCATGAAGAGAATTCCTAAGCATTAGTTATTTCTACAAGCAGGTGAAAAATAAGCATCTTGCTAGATTAGCTGATAAAGCTGTATTTATAGTTCACGAAACGTTTTCAATGGCAAAGCAATTATCAGCATATATAAATTATGCAGCGGTAACTATAGCCATTTTATCGTATTAAACTGTTTTCTTTTTGTATTGAAGCTTAAAGCATCTAACTACATTCTAATCAACAATTTTGATGAAATTTTTCAAAAAAAAATATTGTTATACTTTGAAGCCTATAAATTTAGCTTCCCAAAACTACTTTTATTTTGTCTTTTCGACCACTACAAGCAGACTTATAGCTGTTGTTGTTCTAAGCCGTGAACAGGAAGTTTCAGCTTGAGAACCCGGAAGCTGATGTCTTAAAGGAACACAGACTATTCGAAATAACTTTAAATTGAGAATTTTTCATTTGAATACTTTTGCGCGACGTTCAAAAGACAATTTTGAACATTTCTATTTGTTATTATGTGCTCGGGAACGATATTAGTTTTGCAGTTTATTTTTTTTATTTGGCAACATTTTCTTTGCATTGCATTAAACCAATTTTTTGAAAAACTTCATTTTTCAATTTTACTGTTACGAAAAATCTTGAACTCAAAGTATTACTATAGTAATTTTTTTAAACGTTTCACAAATATTCTATGAAATAATGTGGATTAAATGGACTAAAAGTTTAGGTTTATGGTATATATCTAGAATTTTTTCGTATAGTTCTGTAAATGAAAACAAAGAAATTTCTCCAAAAATAGCTAGTGCGTGTACTCAGACAGATATATTTAATAGATATTTTACTTCATCACTTAGACTTTAGTCCATTTAATTTTTTATCACTTAATAAATATAAGTGACAAAAATAAAAGTAAAATAATGATAAACATTTTTGTGGGACCATATCAGGAAATCATGAAATTTAGCGCATTTTTAACATAAAATGTAAGGAAAACCCAAACATTTATACTTTGACAATATATTTTATCACTTGTTTCTATCATTTTAAATAGTTACTCTGTTAAATAACATCAATAATAGGTTTGTTTGTACTATTTTCCAAAATGTGGTTACCGAACGTAGTTGATTACTTTAATTTCAGTAATTCTTTTTAAATTTTTATTAACAAAACAGATTTTGAAATGTAACTACTTTCTTTACAATCTAACATCAGTTAGCTGGGGTTACATATCAGCTTTTCAGTATACATTTTAGGCTGTTTTACTAACACTAATTTTAATTATATTTGCTGATATGTAATCAGATATTTAGATATATATGCAACAAGAAATATTTTCCAAAACTTTTATTCTGCCTTTTGTGTCTTATCATGACTTACATATTTAATATTACAGGCAAAATAATTACGAATGAGTATATTAACGTTACTAATTAATACAATAGCTACAAATTCAAACGAGTTAAAATTTTCCTAATGCGTTTAATTTCCTATTCCATTTCCGTTTGTATGCAAAAAAAAAAATTAGTATTTGTGCAGCAAACCTTACAGACTTTATTGTTGCTTCCATTTTAGAATATCTGACCATTTTGATCTTGCTCAAGCACTTTTTAATTAGTAATATTATATTCGCTTTATACTCACAAGTCAAATCTATGCGGTACAATTAAATAATTAACCAAATTATTTGGAGTTTAGATTTAAATTGTTTTTAATTTCATCAAATCCAACTTCAATAAATAAAATTTGAAAGAAAGTATATTTTACGGTAAATGAAAAAAGAAACAATAATTTATATTTTTGTTAAAGCAATTTACTTTTATAAACATCTTTAATTATTTATTACATAAAACCTAAAAAAATACAATGTGTGTATAAATGTTTAAGTAGTGTGCATAAGCAAATTAATAATTAATACGAATGTATTTTAGCATTGTTAATATAACAGAATAACGTTTTATATTTCAATTCGCTTTTATTATCTCCTGAAAGAAATGTCAATTGTGTTTAAATATTCAGTCGTAGATTAGGGTCCCATATGCATTTCTTGCTGTTGAATATTACAAATGTGCAATGTGTCCACAAAAACACTATTCGGTCTCTGTTATGACAGGCATTGATCGTACACATGGACAATAAATTTGCATTTTTTAAATGATGCAATTACTCAGGATTCAGTATCTTGAAAGTTAAGAAAATTGCTTTTTATAAAAGTTGTAAAATATAACTTTCATACGTTCCCCAGTCTCTATATTTATATTTAAGAAAATTTTACACTTATCTTAACAAATAAAAAAAATACTTGATGTGGACGTCACATGACTGCCTTGTACGGCCTATTAATTTACACACATCTTTTGCTGCAGTCCATTTAAACTTATTTCCTTTAATTTCATTAGAGATGTAATTCTCATTTAATTATTTCAATTATCACTTCGCCGTAAAGAAAAATACATAAAACCTGAAAACATCTTCATTAAAAATTGTAAAATACAGAAAAATCTAAAACACCAAATACAGTTCAAGGAAACCAATTTTTGTTATTAAAATTACAGTTTCTAGGCAAAAACAATCAATTCGGTCAATGAGCAGAAAGACATATTTTCCGTGCACAGGCATTTATAAAGTTAACTTCTAGTCCCGCTGTTCAAAAACACACTGAAGTTAGTGCATCAACTAACTTGACTTACTATATTATTAAGAGCTTAAAATGTAAACAAGCAGCCGTCACTTTAGGCATGGTGACACTTTTAAATTGCTCATAATTCTAAATCTATTACATGCAATTTACCTTAACGCATAAAAATCTTAACTGAAACATAAAAACAATGTAATTCAATCACTCTTAAAACCTCTAACCGGCAAGGCCGTATATATACGGTCTAAAATATTTTTTTGTGATATCTGTACGAACGTATACATACGTGCATATTAAAATATGTCAAAGAAATTAAGGAAATATATTAAAAATATATAAATCCAGGTATAAAATGCCAGGAAAATTTATACATTAAATCAAGAAAATTAATTTTTCTGGTAGTAGTTTTGGGAAATTTATGCTTTCTTAGAGGAAACCCTGGACGGTCAGAGGGTTAAAGCAAATAAGGAAAAATGTGCTATCATATAAGAATAAAAAACATGAGCTCAAAGAGCCAGTTAACAGTGAAGGAATACATATTGTTAGGATTTTGTATTTAGTTATCTATTTTTGGTAGAATTCTAATTAAAATTGTTTTAATTTTCCGTATAATGCAGCACGTGACGAGATTTAAGAGAAAGCTACGCCAAAAACGTAAAAATGCAGGAGCACGCGCATTTATTTCTCATGACTGATTAAAAAGTTTATAAAAGCCGAAGAAAAACATCTGAGTTCAGTTGTTTACTAAGTTATTGTTGTTTACTTAGTCGCTGTGACTTTGAGATCTGATTAGTTTTCTCTGCGCTTTGAATTGTGTTTTATTTAGCGTTTTAACAGTTTAAATTGTAACTACTTTGTGATATTGTGATATTGTACGAATATATGTGAGGAAACGTTACAGCATTTTGTTTTATTTCTTATAAGCATAAATTTTCATCAGACTTGTGCATTCAATCTATTACGAACCTGTACGCACTCTAAAATATATATATATTTCCACGCTGTATTCTTTGAAGTATATATACATATATATGAGTTTTTTAAATATATATATGAATATACGTTTGATGGAAATGAAAAACGGAAGTGCACAACTAAATGCTATAGCAGTCCCATACACAAAATTTCAAATTCTTTTGCTAATCGCTTTTGAGTTATGCGAGATACATACA
Organism: Stegodyphus mimosarum; assembly: GCA_000611955.2. Classification (NCBI taxonomy): domain Eukaryota; kingdom Metazoa; phylum Arthropoda; class Arachnida; order Araneae; family Eresidae; genus Stegodyphus; species Stegodyphus mimosarum. The sequence goes on along the minus strand of KK113567.1, from coordinate 399,066 downwards.
TATCTACGTACGTACATTCAAACGTTACGAAAAAGGCTCTTCTGAATCCATTCTAAATCCATTACACAACCCACTTTGGAAAAGTCCTTTATTTTGTCCGCACGTATAGATGTCAAGCAGAAACATCGTTCAAATGAGTTCGAGAGCGGTCTAAATGGATATTTTCGTTGAAATACGATACTCGAAAGCTTTCTAGATTACTATACTTCCTTTACTTCGTACAAGGAATTAATAAAATGCTGATTCCTCTACGACAAAAATCGACTGTTTGAATTTCAAAACTTTGGATATTTCACGTCAAAACGGCCTTTATTTTTTCCCCTTTAAACGGCATTCAATAATATTATTTTGACATCTAGTAGTGATAAGCATTTTTTAATTCAATATTCTATTACAAATGGTAGGCCGAAAGAATTTATTTTTTTCAAGAAACTTGCTCCAGCTTTAAAAATACGTTACTGGCATTTTCATGAAAGCTTTATTGCTTTAGAACTGTAAGCTAATAATCATAAAAATTCATTAAAAGTTAAATAATATTTACTTTAAATTTATGCAAGTAACGTTGCTAGCTTTTCATGCACCATTAGTATTTTCTAGAGCAGAAACGTTTTTAGGTTTTGTGAAAATTATTTCCTTTTCACAAAAGTCAGAACAGAAGGGCTCATCACTTGTTTTATGAACATCACAAAAGTTTTCTAAACAGATATTTTTAGTTAAGCAGAAATGCAAAGATTTCGTACTTCAGTTTGCGTACGGCGCTTGAATATGATATCCAACTTCCCACGCTGTTATCCGGATCGGTGAGCTCAGTGTTTTTATTCCTATGTGTTCTAAATTGTGCATTTGTTTTGCTTTAAAAATGGTTGAATTATGTGCCTCTTACATTCCAGTTAAGTTGTTCATGCCTTTAGTTAATCTGCACGCAATAACCGTAGAATTATCATCAATTCAAAAGTTGAAGTATCTCTAAGCCTAACGAGGCCGCCATTTATTTACATTTGAAACTCCTAGCAGAATAGACAATTAAATGCTACTTTCAAATTTTTCCACCAAACATTTGGCCTTCATGCTCTTTACTCAAATTACTTGTTGAAATTTCACGCAGAAAATTTTAGATTTAACTGCAAACATTATTTTTATTCAACTGTTTTTAGCTGTATTTGGTGTTTTTTTAACAATTTTTAATAAAGGATGTATTGAATTTTTACTTATCTTTGTTTCGCGTGGGGTGAAAATTAAATTTATTTAATAAGAAATGTATCTTTAAAATTAAAATTCGAGGATATACGTTTGAATGAAGTGCAGCAAAGCATGTGTATAATTTAATCGAACGTACAAGGAAAATACATGGTGTCCGCATCAGAGAGTTTATATGATTTTTCGTCTCTTTCATCAATTCAAAAACTTTCTATTTCTGCAAAAAAGGATATTAGTTACTTTGCTTTACTTTATTATTTTTACCTTCTCTAGAATTTCTTAGCAGATTAAATCTTAAAGAATAATTTTAAAAATTTAATTTTTTTAAATTTTTAACTTCATTTTAGAGGATTTTTGATTAATATTATAAAGTTTTTAATGGCCTTGAAATTTTTAAATTGCATTAAATTTATTAATATTTTAACTCTTGAATTATTTATTTATTTGCTTTTCTATTCATCCAAATATACTTCAGAAATTTAGCTCAGTTCAAAATATTTAGATTACCTTTTTAATAAAGATCAAAGACTTTCCAAATATTTGTTACATTATTTTAATATTATTACTAAAGCAAAATATAACAAATAGCTGTTATATTATTGTTTATATTGTTATAGTATAGAGTTGTTATCTCTATATTGTTATAGTATAGAGTTGTTATCTCTATATTGTTACTTTATTACATAGAATGTTATATTATTTTATATTATTATTTTATTGAGTAGCTTTGTTTTAGTTTCAGTTTTGATTTGCAGTCTGCCTTCATTTAATTAATTTCGCAGCATACTGCACGACTTTAATAACTAAAAATCTTAACTGTGAGATTTCTAAACTCTTGTTTATTATATATATTTATATATATGTGTGTTTATTTATATAGAGAGAGAGAGGAAGAACCGTTATATAGAGATCTGTGAAATTAATAGACGCAGTTTGGAGGTATTACCTGGCTTATGAATAAAAATTGGAAAAAGAAAGAATTGCAAAGTTATAAAAAATTAGGCTTTTCAAATATTTCAAATATTTCGAGCTGATGATATTCAAAATATCGAGAAATATCAACCTTAATTCTTGAAAACTTTCGTCTGTGGAAAATATCATCAATCTCACTGTGTCGAAGTTTTCGAATTAGAGAATTTCCAGTAAATGAAGTTTTATTTAGCTAGTTAATCTTAAATCAGAATTAATTCAATGTAATTAACTTACAAAATAAGCAAATGCTTGAATTTTGAACTTCTAGTACACACTTAGCTGCTAGAAATCTTCCATTCTATAGGTGACAAATAGTGAGAATAGGAGATACCTGCAGACTGTTATGCACTAGATAAGCGTTGATATACTAGTAGCATATTGTAGCGTGTAACCCCAGATCTACAATCGCTGTTGGAGGGACTAAAATGACACTGACACGCAATCTGAGTCCAGTCGAATGGGTAAACATTGTGACAAATTCTATATTGCATTAGCTGTTATCGACCAAGTTTCAAAGCGGAAACTCAGAGTATAATCCTTTCTGCTATGAAGCTGGGCGAATATATATTGAGCGTAGTATTCTATGCAAACTGAGATTTGTAGGACATACCCAGTATAATTTCTAATTTCTTTACAGAATTGTTATATGAATCGATAAAATAAATTGAATTTTTGCATGCAAAGGATTATATCTTCTAAACCCCTTCGTTCTCTGTGTTTCGATATTTGTGGAATGCCTATAGCACAAATTTATGATTATTCTTTAATAGACAATTTACCAATTTACATTACTTTGTTTTAATTAATAAAGTGTCTGTTGACTAAGAGTAGTCAAACGGCCCATAGCTAATATGAATTAATACAAATTCTGTTGTTTTAAGATATGCAGAATTTAATTCTATTAATTAACATTTTTCGTATGGCTTAAAAATGAATTTTCATTTAATAGAGAGTGAAACAGATCCTTAAAATTCTGCAGTTTCTGCAGTGCTGTCTTATATTCAATTTGTAAATGTGAAACTAGAAAGCTGTCTTATTTTAATAATATCAACTTCTCAAAAAAGTGTTTTTTTTTTCAGTTTGCTATAAAATGGCGTCCAGTGTAAAGGACGTTACTCGCACCGATGATGAATAAGTTTTTTTCTGAAAGGTTGGATAGTATAAACGTTCTTTGCTCAGTATAGCGTAAGGTATTCAATTAAAAATATCATTCTACTGTGAGATTTTTCAAAGCCAGGAAATATCAAAATGAGCTGTGCCCTTCTCCAAGATACGAAAAAGTTTGTAGCAATATATATCATAAAGGAAAAATATTTATAATACTCCATTTTCGATCACGAAATTTCTTATTACGTCTTAATTGCATTATCAAACGCAATAAAAACGAATTATAATATATGCATCATTATAGCGTATAAACCGAAGTGCAGCACTTGTGGACCTTTCGCTTTCTTGAAGTACCTTCATAGAAAAGCAGCTTGAAGGAGAGGACGTCATACCACTTGAAGCTTAGTGAGCATTACACTGATGAATGAAACCTCTCATATGCGCAAAACAAACAGTTTAATTTTTAACCACTTCACTTTAACAAAACTCAAACATACTTTTGCTTTTTGAGAGGGGTCTTCAAAGGTAACATTTTGGGGTCTGAAATTAGCCTTAGAAATGTTGCTTTTCCCCATTCTCCAGCTGTCAGTACCTATTTAGAAAACCGTATACTTGCCACACTCAAGGATGTTCAATATTTTCTCTATACCGATAACAAAAAATTCTTTTGTGCTCTTTAGCTCTTATCTGAAATTTAACAAAAATGATCCCCTAAATGCACGCTTTCAAATCAGCAGTAGTTCTATTCCAATAGCAACTGTGATAGAAAGTGATTCCCATTTCCAGTTATTTGCTTTAACTTGCTTTTGCGTGATCCTTATGCAACCCTCTGTAGAGAGGGGGTAACCAGTTAAGTCATCAGTCACCTCTTTCACTTTTCGCTGCAATGGAAAAAACAAAGTGACGAGCGTCTCTCGGGATTATTGATTCAAGCCACATTTAACCTGGACGAATATTTACCCTTACTGACTCTTGAACATACTTTTCAAACAGACCAACCTGTCTCGGGGGAAACGGTAAAGTGTTTAATAAACAAGGCTGTAAACCATAACTGAATGTTAAACAAATTCATCGGTTCAATAAACTGAGCAAAGGCAAAAGTAGCATTCAGTAACGAATGTGTTGCCGGCAAGAGAAATGATGTGTCTGCAGCTCTAACCCTTGCTTAACAGGAAGTGATGAATAAGCTGTTGGGAAGACACGAACTATTCCTTACTAAATGGTCTTTTGATTATGGCTACCATGCACTAGAAAGTAAATGCAAATATGAGCCCAGACATTTCCCCAGGGCATCCAATTCATGCTCAGATTGAGACTCGAGATCTTGCACGTCAGTTCATAGAAAGCGTACTTTGACTTCCTGACCCTTGTCTGAAATACCTGTCCAAAACTATCAGGCCTAAAGTCGAAGCTATTACATATGTCACCTCGCAAAATGTGCACATGAGGGAGGATCATCTTAACGAGATAGGGATGACGATATGAAATTAGTATTAAAGATATATGTGACCATAAGGCCATAAAGCTGAGCCAGATTATATTATCTGCATGTCTGTACCAATGTCTTTTACCCATATGTTCCCGAAGAAAGCCTGTTCTCACCTCCCGCCAAAGCACCAAATTTGCGGAATCGTTTGCAAGCACGCAGTATCTCATTAATGAAGCCCATTGTACCTTACTTCGGCGGGGAATTGCTGTTACTCCTTGAAGTTGGAAAGGATCAGGACTCCAGAACCGACCATTTTATGGGAAGAGACCCGGGGTTCGAACTGGACCTTCTGAGAGTGGATGCAGCAGCCGGGACAATGACGCGCTACCTTATAGCCTCTCCTATCCCAGACCAACATCGGCCCCCTCGTGGGCCCCGTTGGTAACCAGGTTCGCCTGGACTGATGATGTTGGGCACTCAAACCTGGGTTTCGACTGTGTTGGAATTACCGGAACCGACCATTTATGGGAGGAGATCCAGGTTTCTATCCAGACAACTAGCTACACCTATATCTAGACAGCTTTGACCTCTGAGGTAAATAATCAGTCTTCACAGGACTAGAACCATCGTATATTCGTTGGTAGGTTCAGGCTTGACAGGGACCGTACTGGTACTGTCTTGTCCGTGACCTTGGATGTGGAAAGGTTACATGGTTAGATATCGAAGGTCAGATACCGGCGCCCTTGGTTAACACTTGACGATGGACGATGTTTGACATGTGAAGTCCCCCTGGGTTGACCGAGGGTAGCCTCTGAAGGTTTGGGCACTTAATCTGTGTAAGGTTTGTTCTAAGAAATAGCTAGGGAATGGAGCTTTGATTCTCTAGATTCCTGTACCTTCCATCTATACGATACACACTTGGTAGCCCTTATGTCATTATAAACAATATCTTATCAATATAAATATTATAAGCAATTTTCAAGATCTAAAAGTATGCAACATTCATTGCCATCATTCAACATTCAGATTGTTGGATAAAATGTCAGCCTTTGTTTAAATGTCTCTCCAAAGTAAATCATGATATTATGCGTCCTGTAGCGATTTGCAATTACTTTGCAATATTGTATGAAGTCTGGGATCAATTTATTTTGACGTGTATGTCTATATATCTATCATCTTTCGGACTTTGATTTCTTTGAAAATCTAACATGCATTTTTCTAGCAAATATTCCTGTCGGTTTGAAGATCCTCCACGTCAGTGGAAAACTTCCATTTGGCGATATTGCAAACTGCCGTTTAGCTACCTTTGAATGTACTATTGGCCCTACTCCCTTATTGGTGTTTAGCAAAGATATAACTGAGTATAAAGACATTCACATGTGCTTTTTTAGATGTTCACTTCTCTATAACATAAAAAAGCTTACTTAAAACTCTGAAAATAATGTCAACATTTACTTTCCGTTTAACAGCTTTTGCTTAGAAAAACTATTTTTATATCTCTTTTGCTATTAGAGATGGATCCGATAACGTGCCGAAAATTTGCTCTCACAGCACGTTTCTGCTCTTCAAATTCTTTTCGCAAAGCACCACAAGCCGTTGTATTTCATTTGTCAAGTGTCATTGTATGGAATGATGTCAATTCTGAAATATGTCACTTCTGCGAGATATTGAAAGCTTTTTTCTCTAAATTTTCTTTTTAATTTTTTAAACAGTAATATATTTTTTTAGTGTTTGATAATTTTTTGTTTATGCCAATTTGCACTCAAATGAGAAATGATGAAACAAACAGCGGAACTTTTAAAACTGAATTTGTTTTTTCCTCAAAATTCCGCGTAAGGAAATGGCTTTCCTCCTTATGCGGAATTCGTTAAACAAAAAAAACTGTTAACAGCTCCTGAGGTATCCGATTTCGTGTTTGATGTACAGAGATCCATAACTTAATAACCGAATAACTAAATTAAAACGTTATTTTATAAAATAATTTCTAATAAATAATAGGAATAAATATAGGAAATAATTTATATCGAAATAATCTTTAGTTCAAGGAATTCCTTTGTTCTTATTTTGGGGAATGGCAATAGGGAACTTAATTGTTTACAGACAAAATGATGTCACGTATTGAAAAAACCAACCTGAGTTCTGGAGATTACAGGAAACGTAAGATCCAAAAACAGTGTAGGAATGATTCCCATATGAATTTAATAAACCTCCATCAAAGGAACAAGTAATTAAAAGATGGTTAAAACGTTTTTTGAAAGACACGGCATGTAGAAGGTGCAGGTAGACCCAGCATCAGTGAGGAAAATGTTTTCGTTATATGATATGTGTTTGTGCTCAGTCTGAGTAAATCCATTCTCCTTGCTAACAGGAATTCCAAGGTCGAATGTTCATTAAGTTGCTTATGAGCGGTTGTAACTGACTACATATAAACTACAGATTTACCAACAAATGAAAGCTAACATTCGAGGTTTTCATAAGGAATTTTCTGTATAAATTCTTGAACGTATTATTAGTTATGATCAATTTCTTCAGAAAAACTATATCCAGGTATGGAGCAACATTTTCATGACTGAGGAGAAGTTAATCAACATAACAGCAGGATTTCGGTGTAAGAAAATCCAACTTTTGTAAGGGTCGTTTAGTGAGGTTGCCCTTAGTTCCATTCTCAGGAACATATAACAAAGTGATTCTTTCCTTCTTTTCTTGAAGTCATCGATTAATTTGGATGATTATTTCGATATATTGAGATTGTTTTCGAAGCCGTAATTAGAAAAAAAGCAAACAGATTTTTTTTTGAACAGGGTAGAATCTCCTATCATTGGGCCACATGTGTATACTTGTTCCTTGATGAAACATTCGAAGATCACTGGACTGGTAGAGGTGGACAAATTTTATGGCCACCCCATTCTTCGGAAGTCGCATAAAATGACCTTTTCCTGGGGATTCTTGAAGAACCGAGTATGTGCTGCAGAGATTTGCAGCATCGAAGAAGTAAAAAATCTGATGCGAACATTACATGACTTCCTTGTACGGAATATTAAATTATACGCTTTTTTGCTGCATTTCAATTAAACTTATTTCCTCAAATTTCATTACAGATAGATTTCTCATTCAATTAATTCAGCTCTCATTTCAGCTCTCATTCAGGTAACGCAAAATTACATAAAACCTCAAAATAACTTCATTAAAAATTAAAAATATAAAAAATAAAGAACACCAAATACAGTTAAAATAGTTAAAAAGCAATTTTTACAATTAAAATTACAGTTTCTACCCAAAAACAAGCAATTCGGCTAGCGAGCAAGAAGGCAGATTTTTCGGTGCACAAAACTGAAAGTTTACTTTTGGTCCCACTCGGCAAAAAGACGCTGAAGGTGCAGAAACTTACATAATCCACTATTCTGCTAAGTTTAAAATGTAAACAAATATGGCTGTTATGGTAAGAAAAATTAGGTACAGCTGCACTTAAACAGCTTATAAATTGCTAATAATTCTACATCTATTAACATGCAGATTATTTAAAGTCTTAAAAACCTTAGCCGGAAGATGAGAATAACATAATTCAATCATTTTTTAAAGCAACAATGCACAATTTACAAACACATAAGAATAAGGAAACTGAGTTCACTGAGCCAAGTAACAGAGTGGGTATATAAGTAAATTTATATACTTTCGGAGCACCGATTGCAATCACAAAGGAAGGTGTACAACTACATATTATAGTAGTCCTAGAAAACAAAATTTCAACGCACAGAAGCTACTTGTTTTTGAGTTATGCGAGATACATACATAAATACTTACGTACAGACGTCACGAAAACTACTCTTCTGAATCCATTTTAAATCAGTTTTATAATCCGTTTGGAGAAGAAGTGGCCTTTATTCTGTTCTTACATACAGATGTCACTCAAAAACATTATTAAATTGCATTCAATACCGGTCATAATGCATATTTTCGTCGACGTATGATACCCGGAGTGTTTCGTGATTACAATACTTCGTACAAAGAAGTAAAACTCGAATCATCACAGAAACATCAAATGTGAACAGCAGATGCTTATAACATCTGAAGGGAAATCGAAAACAAACTTTATATTCTCTAAGTAACTAATGACGTTCATGTTGAAGTGAATTAATGTAAAATTCTTTGAACTGCTAAATAAAATAGAGTCAGTCGTTTTTCCTTAGCTCTTATTCTGTTTTACTTAAAATATATCTTGATCTGGTGGGTAAATTATGGAAGCCTTGAATATTGGAAGAAAAGGAGTCAAAGTACAAAATGAAATATCGTTCTGGAATTATAATTAAAGAAATACAAACTTATTAATGGCATTTTAGAATTTTGAAATTGCAGCTTAAAACTTCCAATACTCGCAGGATTAATCGCATTTTTATGCTATTCTAAAATAAAGTTTTAGTTTTATAAGGTAAAAAAAAATTAAGAAAAGAAGAGGAATATCCTTCTGATTACTTTTACAATGCAGAACTTTTAGTTGTAAATTCCGCCCATCTACAGTTTTTTAAGAGCCGAAAAGTCATGAAAATGCGAGGGTGCCAATCCGTAAAGTTTCAAAAATTAGTAAATGTCCTCCATTAAGGGATACTGGCAGCAAAAAAAATTTCAAAAAATGGTGATTTCGAATTTTTGCATTTTAAAACTCTCTACACTTTTATATAGCTAAAAATACCATACTTTTATCTCAGTAAAAATTAGAACTGTAAAAAGTCTAGCTTTAATTTATTGTTAAATCAGATCACATCCATTTAAAGGGACGAAAGAGTAAATAATGCACTTCGTTTTCATTTGTTTTCGTTTCACTTCGTTTAGAATAGCATAAAAATGCGATTAATCCTGCGAGTATTGGAAGTGTCTTTAAATCACTTTTCTTTCTACGCTTCTGCATGATAGATACATTGGGACCTCCTTTGATCGCAAAGTAGTAGCCATCTGTACAGTCCTAAAGTAATTGTTAGCTATTCATTATAGGTTTGCAAAGGCAGTCATTTTTCCGATTCTCACGCAGCCATTCAATCAATTAGCTCTGTTGAACACCCATTAGTACCTGAAATTTTGCAATATCAAGAATTCTTCAAAACTCTCATTTTAAAGGGGAAACAGATGATTCACCAGTGGGTGCCTGTTACTTGTGTCCTTTGGGGCAATGCACAAGCGAACTTATTTGCAAAACGAGGTGCCAGCTTACTACATCCAAATACAGCCGTTTCTTATTGGAGGATTAAATTGATTTTAAAAAGTTTATTTACGTCTAATACCTTATGAGATCTCCAGACTCGTACAGCGTTGAAAAGTTGGAGAATGATAAATCCTTCTCTTATTCCCGAATGTCCAAGAGGCAATGCACAATGCAATTGCATTGCGGCTTTCCGCCTGTCTACAGGACATGATTGCCTTGCCGCCCACTTGCACCGCATAGGCATTTCAAGTGATCCTATTTTCCCACTTTGTAATTCTGGAGAAGAAATGGACAGGGACCACCTGCTTGGATGTGAAGCTCTTCGCAGTCTTACACAAAGTCGAGATACTGGGAGGCAAGAGCGCTCTTCATGCAATGACTTCGGTCCTTTCATTCTTTGTTCTATTATTTGTAAGATTTTAGTTCTTTGTAACTTTTTGCCTAGCCATTGGAAATAAAACAATCTGCTACTGAAGGCAGCAAAAGAAACCTGTGAAAATAGTAGGAAAGAAACTGTTTTAGAAGCAGTTGTGGAAAATGAAGGCAATAGTGATATTGCTGTTGCTGCAGACGGTACGTGGCAGAAGCGAGGATTTTCTTTTAAGAATTGCATTGTACGATTACTAGTGTAGATACTGGTAAAATACTCGATTTTGAGATTTTTTCAAAACATTGCTTGAGTCCAAACAAAAAGCTACCTTCCAAACTGCAAGAGAAACTTCTAAGGTTACTGTGGGAGAATGGAATTAAGTTCTCTCTCTCTCTCTTTCGACGCTTCGTCTGAAAACATAATGTGCGATACATATTTTAGGTAAGGGAGACTCAAAAGTCCCATAGTCGAAAATAATAAAGTTTCCATAGTCGAAAATAATGTGAATGGTGACCAGTTTTCTATGACCAAGCTAGAATGTAATGGTCCTGTAATCAAACGTATGGGAGCACGTCTTCAACGCCTGAAGACAAAGATGAGAGGCCAAAAGCCTTCATGTCTGCAAAAACAGGTTGACAAAAGCTGAAATTGGTCGTTTATAAATACACTATGGTCTAGCTATAGAAGGAATTTAGCTAGTGTTCAGGATATACAAGACCTTTAGGCGTTTTCCTTCACAACTGTCAACAAATGATAACCCTCAGCACCAATTTTGCCCTTCACTGGAAGATATATATTGCGAGTTTAAAAAAAAACAGAATTTCTTGCACAGTCATATCATTATAAGAACAATTACCTGTTGCTGTTGTGGAAACCATTAAACTAATTTTTAATGATTTTTCTAATCCAGAACTATTGAAGAAATGATTGCATAACAATACACAAAATATAAATGAAAGTGTCATTAATTTGATTTAGTTTCGTGTTCCAGAAAACATTTATCCACACAGAAATTTTTTCTTTGAGTAGTAATGATTCCATGTCAGTCTTTCACCAAGGTAAACAGAATTGCAAATTTTGAAAAAACTAAATATAGAATCTAGAGAAAATACAATAGATGCCATAAAACACCTAAATCAAGAGCGACTGTTAAGAATTAGATATTTCAGTTTACAAAAACAAAAGAAGTAAAAAGGAAAAAAAGACTTAAAAGGAAAAGAGAAGATGACAAGATAAACAAAATGCTAAAAATCTTGAGCATGGGACATGAATGTTTTGATAATTAAGTATTTTTACATCAAAATGCGTTTTTCTCCAAATGTGACTTTCTATACTCGGTATATATTTTCGATATACATTTTTTACTGCTTAAAGGTTTGTAAATTTTTATGGCTTATTTATTATGTTTCCTAATTATAACTAAAATACACTTTTGGCTAAAACTAAAAAACAATTTCACAGCTTTTGTTTTGTGAAAAAGTGCTAAATTTTGTTATATCTAATGCAATATTCTATAAATTACTCAAAACGTCAAACGTTTTCAAAAGCTGTTTTCGGTATAATCAGAAAGGTGTATCTTAATTACACAAAACAATTCAAACGTGTATCTGTATTAGATTTTGTGAAAACGTACATCAAATATGGTTAATTTAACACCGTCAGTATACGCGTTCCGACTACATTTAACTCTTGTAGCAGATGAATAAATTCATCTATAATTAATATACCAGTATAGCACACTGTAAAAACTAAACGAGGAATCTTAAGTACTAAAATTTTTTATTGTGGTATGCAATAAAAGCAGCAACATAAAAACAATAAATACCCTTCCCTGCATTTGCACGCAGAGGCCAGAAAACTTACCTTCTACACCCTTATATAAGATTTGGAAGTGAAAGGGAATACTGTGCAGCTGAAGTGAAATTTAAAGGTATATAGACAAAAGATTTGATTTTGCAGGGCTAAGGAATTAAATTTCAAAACAACTATTCCTTTCGATATTCAATAGTGACAAATCTTTTCAAATACGTCATGATAGATATCGAAATTAAGATATTATCCTTTTGGGAAACAGACAAAATATATTTTTTGAAAACCTCGAGATTCAGCATGCATTAAAAGGTTATAAGTTTACATCAATAAGTTGTAAGGTTTATCTTTTAAGTTTCTAACAGTTATCTTTAGTTAAAGCTACTTTCCTATCCTTTCTGTTTTCAGCTTACAATTCTACCAGAATGTGTTTTCAGAATCGTATTTTAATGCAAATGAGTAAAAGTAGTATTTAAGTCGAAGTTTCACTGACTTCGTTGCAGAGCCAGAGTTTGACTAGAGCGCGTTAGCCTTTTGTCTACTACGTCTCTCTCTAAGCTATTACTACGCTCGGCCGTACTTCAGGCCCTTGATAGCTTCGCCTACTTAATTGACATTTAGAGGCCAACTGCTTAGAATATTGATAGCTTCGGCTATATCGTTTTAGTTAAGCATTAGTTTAATTCTTATTCGTTTGAGTTCAAGCCCAAGTAAAGGCTTTGCTGTATGCTCTAAGATAGATCTCTAACGCAATATACAAAATATCGTTTTTCAGGCCAGCAAATATTGGGCACGTGCAATTTGGATTGGATTCTTATAAGTATTTAGAATTACGGATTTATGCGCAACGTCTCATTTATCCGTAATTCTAAATAATTAACAAAAAATAATAATAAAAGTATCCAATCCAAATTACATGTGCCTAATATTTGCTGGCTTGAAAAACGATATTTTGTATATTGCTTGATCATTGTAATATAAAGAATAATAAAATGCTTCACTTATCCAAAAACACAGCATAAATACTTCAGAGAAGAATTTCTTTTCTCAATCTCACTTTATTTACTTAAGCATTACCTGGATTAAATATATCAAATTGATAACATAGCACACAAAAACATAAGAATGGCGCCGCCTTGTGAAGCTAAAAAGCAAAATCTAAATCAAATTCCATCGTTCACTTTTTGTGCTGGAAACATTTCAACGTTATGTACACACATTGCAGATGTTGCTTTACATTCGTCTAGATTATTCTTTTACACACATTCTTCTGTTCATCATAAGGTTCACCACGAGGAGACGAGCCGATGACAATAGCAGCAATTTCTTGATGCGAAGAACACATTAACAAGTTTCTTAAAGATGTGTTAAATTTTAGCACGATTACTTTAAGATGGTTTAATTTTCAACATAATCATTTATGGATAATTTGTGCAATTCTCAGGCTGCTTCGCTCCTTCCTTTCCCATCAAAAACAAACGACAAGATTCCAGGAGTGCGAGATATACAAGGTGTAGCCCCGCATACTCCTTCGCGCCGTGGCCGGCATAAAGAGAGGAAGAAACCTGTTTGGCAAGTATTTATAAGCACGTGTAGTTTTGCAATTCCGATTAATGTTACGATAGTGTCCATGATGATGAACTGCATGGTGTGAGAAATTTCCGTTCTCACAGTCTAAAACAGTAGAAAAATATCTTGGGGTCTAGGTTAGAAAACATTCGAATTAATTTAGAGTAAGCCCTCGCTTTATTTATTTCAGCCTTGTGTTCTTGTTAAAAAGCAATACATTTGATTTTATATGAGAAGTTCTTCTTTTACCCTGCTTCTAAGTTCACCAGAGAATACCTCACAAATATGTGATATCCTCTATTTCTTTTCCAACATATAGCCATATTTTTCTTTTCGGATAAAATATAATGCACAGATGTCTTTAGAAACATTATCCGGAAGTTTTATTTGTGTTTTTTTAAATGGAAACTGACCAAGATGATATATTATTTCAAACAAAATTGAAAAGACACCCACCATTGCGACAATACTCAATAATTTTACTCGCTCGTAAATATTGTTCCTTTTCCATTGACCAACTGGCAGTTGGTAAACTTTTGAAAAATCACCAGCCATTACACATAAATTTCTACCACGAAAGCTTTGTTTTTCTGAGAAAGAAATCCCCATCGAACCCCTTCTCGTACTTTTTTGTTCTGCCATTGCATGTTCGGAACGATAAATTTCCACGACTTTTCGGACGCTCTGTATCATCTTTCATTAAAATCGTTTTTCTTCCGCTTGCTCTAGCGTCGCTGCAGCCGCGATCCACCCATGCATGGTCTTTGGGACAAGCCATTTCAAGATGGGATTTTTTTTTTAAATCGGTCATTATTTATTGGTTCTAAAAAAAGTCGACTTTAAAAAGGTCTAAACCATAATAACGTATGTGATGGGCAATAATAGTTTCTTGAGACAGAAGAATTTCTGTTAAAATTTTTCGTAATAATAAAAAATGAGAATAGCACATTTTCCAAAATGTTCTGTGTTATTCCGTTAATAATTTAGAAGTGAAACATAGCACGAAAATAACTCGATATCTGAATGTTGAAATTATTTCACACGATGAATAAACTATTGTGTATACTTTAGTACCAGCAAACTACTACTAAATTTGTTGCACCATCTTTCTTTCCAACAGGAATAAATATCAGAAAACTAACGAAACGAGATTAGAAGTGATTTGCATTAATTCTAATTTTCTATACAGTATTCGCATTGACATAAGGATATCTACCAAAAATTTAATGCAAAAGTAAAAGTATAAGGAACTTTCTCAATCCTTTCTGCATGCCTTCGTGGTGTAACGGTAGCACACTCGGCGCGTATTTGAGAGATGCAGGTTCCCTTCCAGGCGAGGGCATTGTTAATGTTTCATGTCTTATGCTTCAGAAAAACGTAGTGGCTGTACACTGGCGTCCAAACTAAAAAGGTGGTGGATGATGATTCTTCACAACCAGGATCTGGCGATTGGGCTCCCTAATCGCCAGTCGCCCTTTAAAAGGAGGAATATATAAGGTAGAGGTTCGAGTCTCGGCGAGGACCTTGCTCATTTTTCATGTTTTCTGCTTCAAAATAACCTAATGACTCTGCAAAGGACGTAAATAAAGATACAAGATAAAGCATTTTAAGAGAATAAAATGATAAATCTCTGTTTTCTTCCACTTTAGTTTCACAACGTGTATTTAGCAATTTTTCGGCTTCTCATAAATGTCCACAAGCGATGACGCATTCCGAAATTCATCAGAACTAGAGATGCTTATTACACATCCCATTTCATCATAATGTTACTACGTATTATTAATTAAGTTCCACGTGTCTAGAGTTTCTGAAAAATATCTAATTATTTTGTTTCAAATGCGTAATTTCTGCCATTTTTTACTTAATTTACTCATGATGACTATGAATTAGGATTAACCTACGAGTTAGGATTATGAGACTATGAATTAGGATTAACCTGCGAGAGGCGCATCAAGAAAAGTTACTAGAGTAGGCGTGTGGGGTCTTACATACATTAATGTTTAAAATACGGTAAAAATAGTTTTATTTGTTTTTAAAGCTGTTTTACTTTTAGAATACACTAATAAGACTTAAGTTACAAAACGCTAATTATCACATAAGGTGTTTATATTTTAAATACAGCATTCACGGTCTTCTGTCTTTGGCTGCAGGGCATTCATCACAAATTTTATACTTAGTTGCTTCGAATTTCGTATATTCGTTTGAATTATTCTTCGAAACTTCTGCTCTTCTTTTGCATTCAGTACGTATGTTTCTCGGTAAAGTATCAATCTCTGATCGTTGTTTAATATATTTTTTATTAATTGTAATGCTAAGTCTCTTAAAGCAGACATCTGCTTCTGTATCTGTTTGGCAGTTGGATTAGCAGTTGAAAGTAATATAATGGGAGCATTTATTGCAGCAACATTCAGTGCAGAAAGGACAATGACCATTGGCCACTTCCTTGTTATTCTGGCAATCGAATAACTTGCTGCCATTTCATCCACAGTATCCACTGCTTCCTAAGTCGCATTATAAAAATATATAACTTCTGGCATTTCCTTTTCTCCAGTAGTGTCATCTATAGCATCATTGTTAAGTAATGTTAAAAGCATAAAAAAGTTTTTCCTTTTTTTAGGAACATAAGAAATTAATGCTTTATCTTTTTCGAAACCAAACAGTGTAGAAAATATTCTTATTTTCATCTTCAGTTTCCAAAATGTAATCTTCTTCACTTTCAAATATTTCTAATCAGTCTCACTACCGTTCTTTCCAATTCATACGGAGTCATTCTTTTTGCCATATGGCTTAGAAATCTTTCAAAATTTAATTTCAGGTACTTTAAAATCGCTTGCGATTAGAAATATCTACTGTTACGCTGTAGATATAATTTTTTAAATTAAATATTCAGTCAGAAAAACACTTGCGTTGACAGGCGCATGGGGTGTGTCACACCCCAAATGCACAATCGCTACTAGAAACTCAGCTACTGAATGTAATACAGAATTTCAGTTTCACTAGTTAGGAATATTCCACTTTTTTGTAGACTTGGGGTATGATACACCCCACGCGCTTTCCTGCGGGTTTATAGTCCTACTTTGTAAAGAATCATTTAGTTTCAAACTCAAGTTTTGTTCAGTTACGTATCCTTTATATCTTCCCTCATTTCCATTTCCTGCCAAAATGATATTTTAATTTCGCGTGATATGCAAATTAGAGTAGAAAGTTCCTATTTAAATTGGTGTCTGAGTTACTTCAGACAGAGCGTGTTCTGTAGTTCGGCCACGTTGTTTCGTTGATTTAAGCTTGCTGATTTACGGCCGTACTTATTAACTGCCTATTTGTCTACATCGGTGGTAGAGCTAAGAGCCAACTCGCGTTAATATTTTCTGTGTAGCATTGCCTGACTATTTAACTTTATATATAATTTTAATTTTATATTTCTATTTTGAGTTGGAACAAAAGGTATTGCCTAAGTTTGTAAGCATCAGAAGTACCATCCGTAAATTCTATCGTTGATTTGAATAAAAGGGTATTTTCACCCTTCTTACGACTTGCTATTGATACAGTTTGAACTTAGTAAGCAGTCGCTTAACAGTTCAAGTAAAGACCTAGCTAACAAGGTTAGTTTAGCTAAAATCTAGCATAATTGGAGCCTGAAATATTTACGAACCATGTCAGAGGACAGTGGAAAATTTACGTTGGCTTTTACAAGGCTTAAAAATCCACGGGCACCAGTTAACACATTGCAAGGTTTTGGCTTCGTACTCGAGACCATGCGTGTCGCTATGAAAGCCCTGCCACTTTTGATGGAAAGTTCCTGGAGCAGCTGGAGCATTACATCCTGTTTCAGAATGCAAAAATTTACTATTGCTACTGCAAATTTGAAAGGCCAAGCTTTATGCTGGTACAAAAGCATGGCAGGTTCCTGCTAGGCGTGTCAAGAAGTGATACCAACAGCTGGGAAATCTTTGAAAATGCGTTAATAAAAGCATTCCCAATGGTAAAATACCGAGGTAAATTGATGGCTGAACGTTTTAGCAAATATCAGAATAAGGTCGAGGAGTTGACCTAATTTATTTTAAGAAGAACTGAGCCTTCCCCTCCCCTAAATTCAGAACTTTCTCGAGATGAGAAATGCTAGCCTGATCGAAAATTTATTTCAATTAGTAGTGAATTTCGAAAGCCGGAAGACGGAATGTACTGCGGGATATACGCAGACGGCAGATGGATAGATTTCAGATTTCCATCCCTACAAAGGCTACAGACTAGCTAGCTACAGACTAATGTCCTTACCGTCAAACGGATGCGACCGCAAGGTGTGTTGATAGAAATAGTGGTCATGAAAGGAAAAGTATTGGTGATCGCCAAAGTTAGAAAGAAGCAAGGGGCGAAGACACAATATAAACTAATTCCGAGTACTGATGAAAAGAGGGTACGATTAACCCTGACTCAAGAAACGTTCTCTACAATTAAATTAAATGCAGTGGTCGTCAAGAATTTCACTCTATCAGAAATCCAAAATTTTAAACAATGTGCCAGCTACTGCTTTGTTAGATTCTGGGACCCAGTGCAGCTTTTTGTCAGCAGATTTTTTCCAGAAAAATTTAAAAACTATCGTGCGTTTAGGACGACAGGACACAAATTTATCTCTGCTCAGTGCAAGTAATGCACATGCCTCGGTAAAGGGGTTCTGTCCAAATTAAAAACGAAAAACTGCGATTTCCTTTCTTCGTAGCCAAAAATTTTATAGCGCCAGTAATACTGAAGATTGACTTTTTACGCGCGCCATTGAAAAATAAAATTTTTAGGATGTCACACTGCACTGTACAGATGGACAGTTTACAAAAGGAGGAAATCCAATCCCCGGAAGTTGACCTCAGTCATTTGCATCATCTGCTATTTATAATTTTAATTTATTTATTAATTTTTAATAATTTTTAACAATTTGCAATTCTATTGTACATTTGTGTACTTTGTTAGTCATATAACCTACTTGTTCAAGCCTCCTGGTATACGTCAAAATTAGAATTAAAAAAAATCGTGTCTAAGACTTCATGAGCAGCGCCTCGTCAACCTCTCGAATACGCTCCGAGTGTGCTGGCCATTACACCACAAAAGCATGCTAAGAAGGCGGGAGGAAAATCTTATGTACTCCCCTTTTTGAGGGTCGACTGGGGATTAGGGCACCCAATCGCCAAATCCTAGTGGTGGAGAATCATCATCCACCACCTTTTAGTTCGAGCTCCACTATACAAACATTAGGTTATTTCGAAGCAGGAGACATGAAAAATGAGCAATGCTCTTGCCGGAACTCGAACCTCGGACCTTTCGAATAAACGCCTAGTGTTCTGGCCATTACACCACCAAGGAATGCTAAGAAGGCGGGAGAAATAACTTATAACTTGAATGTTTTTCTAACTGAGAACACTGACTAACTGAAACTAACTTTCTAGCTGAGAGAATTTGGAGAAATTTTATCATGCTTGAAATATCTTCAAAAAGTAGAATTACCTTTTTTTTGCGCTCTACATTTAAATAAGAACATGTGATACAAAGTGAAGGGATAAGTGTGATACAAAGGGAAATGTGATACAAAGTGTGCTAAAGAAAATTTTGTGATACAACGTTTCAGCAATATATATAAAAATACGAATGAGGGGTATGTGTTTACAGAGATTTTCCATGCTCAGTATTAGAATTGTTCACGGGTTCTCGAGGTAGCAAAGCGTCGGTATGATGAATAAGCATGGCAAGAAGCGAGGCAACCTAGCATGTCTCATGTACTTTCTGTGGCATTTAAATTCGGAAAATGTGAGAACTCTCTCCTCTGGAGCCTAAATCCTCTGGATTCCTTCAGCCTTCGCGATGAGCAAAAGCTTTGCCGTCCATTAGAATGGAATACTGATTGCATCCTTTAACGTCTTGATATAAGGAACAAGAATAAATCAGTTTTAAATTTTAAAAACATCTATATATTTCAGCACTCATAATTGCACTAGTCGAAATGTGAAAGACGCTGAAGCCATTCCTAAATGGTATCGTCCTTAATAAGAATCTACCATATTTGCATTGATGTTTTCAAGATTATTTCATTTGTTTTTGTCTTTCTAGATTGGATCACGTCTGAAATAAATCTCCTAACAAACATAAGACTCATCAACAAAGAGAATTCGGCTCCATTGCATACTCATCCAGTCATGATTATATCTGCACTATTGCAAGCGAGTGGATTTGGTAGCCAGATTTAATGGAACACTGGTAGTGGATTTCCTTACATACAGTAATTTTTACGCAAGCTGTCATTTAATGGTATGTCTGGTTAGTCGAGTTCTTGTACCTGCAGCGTAATCCCTTGTAATCTTATCTGATAGTATTTATATGTATATATAATAAATTTAATTTTCAAAATTAGAAGAGTAATCGATTATACTAGCCTAGAATGTTTTTATTTTAAATTTAAAACCAAAGAAACCTTAGAGAATCTATTTAATTTTAGAACGTAGTATTATGCAGTGGAAAGGTAAGATAAGCTGAAAACGGTTTTAGAGTCTTTTAAATATAAGAAAATGCATATTAATTATTCATATTTTGATGTTTGAAATCGACTCGTCATTTGTAATACAGGGTTATTCAAAAAGAAAGAGCAGATTGAAAACATACTATATTTCTTCCAAACTACAAAAGATAGAAACATGATTCTAACTTTAATGGATAGAGAAAAGAGTACAATTTTTTATTAGTACGGTTAAAAGTTCCAATCATGGCCGTAATGGCGCGTGGGTGCTGTTGTTTGTTCTGATATTATTTGTCGGTTGGAGCCCAAAGAAAGCCACATCGCAAGCAAGCAAAGAACTTAAAATTACTCAACCAACGGTATGACGAGTTCTAAAACATGAAGCCATACAAACTACAGTTATTGCAAGCATTGCATCCTGACAACAAAAGGTACGAATTTTGCAGTAGCATGTTAGAGGATACGGAAGAAGACAATTTTGCTGAATGATTAATTTTTTCCGATAAATCCACGTTTCATCTTTCACACACGGTGCTCATATTGAATGCATATCATAATTTTAAACTTTTCTCTATCCATTAACATTAGAATCAGGTTTCTATCTTTTGTAGTTTGGAATAAATAAATGTTTGAAATCTGCTCTTTCTTTTTGAATAAGCCTGTTCATTAAAACCTAAACAATTAAGGAGCACTGAACTCACGTTTCCTTCACTTGCCTTTTTGAGAAAAAATGAGAATTATATGTAATTTACATTATGAATTATATGTTATTATGAATTATATATAACTATATGTAATATATATAGCATTTGTTCCGAAACGACAATTCTCGGAGTTTGTTGTGGCTCATTTTCAACGTTTTTCTCGTTG
Source organism: Stegodyphus mimosarum (assembly GCA_000611955.2). Taxonomy (NCBI): domain Eukaryota; kingdom Metazoa; phylum Arthropoda; class Arachnida; order Araneae; family Eresidae; genus Stegodyphus; species Stegodyphus mimosarum. Next base: position 378,053 of record KK113567.1, on the reverse strand, counting down.
TGCATACGATATCATCAGTGTATTTGAATTACTCTTAGGTTCCTAGCGTGACGTTTTTGCCTTTCAAGCAATATTTATACACATGTGTCAGTGTCTGTCATGCTTCTATTTCCATTGGACCGCCATTTCTTGCAATCCTTCCAAAGTCTTCCCAATGACACGTTCCACCTTCCACACGTGCAACGTTTATCCACTTACTCGTACGATTCTTGACATTAAAATTTTATGTACTCCCTTTCATTCCTTTTTACATGTTCCAAAATAATAAAAACAAAATTTAGTTTTTTTTCTATATGTCTAAATGGCACATGAATTGAATAACATCTACTCTGCATATCAAACAAATATTTCATATTGCATTACCTGTCTTCAGTTTGACAAGAATATGTTACGAATATTTTGCGTATTATGATGCTAGTTAATATGATATTTTATCATGGAACACAAATTTTCAGCTTCAAATTTATATCAAAATAATTAATAATAGGGATTTAACCATTTTTGAGATAGAAGAGCTCTTCTTCATTACAAAACTACAGTCTCGCTCTCTTTGATAGCGTAAAATGCAGACTACGTAGAAGACGAAGTAGCGAATTCTCGCTTTATCTTAAAAATAAACACTGCAGAAGAAGGTTTTAAATAACCTTTTTATTTAAACTAAATTAAACAGATGCACGCACTTGGTGTTCACAATTCACCACCACTTGTAGCTAATTAAAACTTAACAGAAAACTAAAAATGTAACAAATCTCTAACAAATTTAAAGGCATAACGACTAGCTCCATAGCTTAACTAAACCGCTTAAATCGGCTGCATATGGCAAAGCCGAGCCTAGAAATATCAGCAAAAACTGAAAGGTGTCTGAAAGAGCTAATTTCAAACTCTCAGCATAAATTCGGAGCTAACACCGCTACTACTCTTTTCAAACTCTTGAAACGCAGCTTGAATACTGCTTATGAAACACGCTTAGATCAGCATACTACATCATTAAAATTTACATTCTGGCAGGAAACTGAAATCAGGAAGGAAAGGAAAGTAAAACTAAAAGTAATTGGTTAGAATAAAATAAAGTATTTACAAAACTAGCTAGGTATAATTGTGTGATTTAATGAACCAGTGGCGTAAAAAATAAAAGCCATTAAGCTGAAACCCACTGGCCAATGAGCAGAAGATCACTAAAGGTTAGTAGTTTGACCTAGGTTCAATTCCCAGCCAGTGAGTTGGATGTATGTGAGTTATGTCTTGGTTTTCCCCACATATAAGGTAAGTACTTCTTAAAATACCTTTACATAGGGATATTTTCCTTCAGGCAGATAGCTCTCTTTGTCATAATCCTTATAAAATCCCTTAAATTATGTTTCAATGAGACATTACTTCATTATTCTTAAATTACCTCACATGAATAAGCATATAACATTAACATTTTAAATATATTTATTTTTATAAGCTGTGGAACACAAATGCTCACTTATTAAATTATATAAAAATAACAATACATTTATTGCATAAAATGTATGCTGAAGAGAAATGTTGCTCTTTTGCTAAAACTGAATTAAATGCAATCGTGCCATTTAACGCATTCGTGTTTTAGAAACTGAATTCTATTAAAAAACGTTTCAGCTAACCATTGCATCCTTGGTCTTATTTAACCGAACATATAACACCTCAAAAGGAATTGAAAATGACACAGAATTAGAAGAGACGTTAGCACTTGAAGCATTCTTTAGAAACTAGAAGATCGGCTTAAGTCTCTGTACAAACTGCAATCAGACCTGTCCACCACTCCTGAGTCGTTGAAAGGACTAAACGAAATAAAGACAAGGTACAGGATAGAGAAGGAGCAATAAAGGGCTACAAAAATCGCGGCTCCAAATGGACTTCTATTTGTCAACCACAGCGAGCCGTAATGGCGTCCCGTTTGTAAAGAAAAAGAGCTTCCCTACCTACCACCATTCCCCTCCAAGCTCAGTTACTGTAAAGACCTAGGCTTATCCATTTTTGTCCACGTATTCCTTACACTATTTCCGAGTAAACCGAATTGCTATTCTATTAACAGTATTAATCTTTTTAGCGTGAAATGATATATCTCATCACTTTTGTTGAAACGGATTATTGATTAGAAATTTAGATTTTACTAAGAGTGCTAAAAGCTTCCAAACAGCTTCCAAATTACAGCTTCCAAAATCCATTTAGTTATTTTGAATTGTTTGCAAAATACTAACAAGGGTACATTTGAAAGGGCAAATACTAATAAACACGTCACATGGGTTTTGTGTGAGCTTGCCTAAGGGAGATAGTTAAAGCATTTTCGCCATCAGAATTGTTCTGAAATTACAGTCCTCCAACTCTAGGTCAACTTTAGCATTTTAAAATGTGTTTCCTCATTTAATGCTTTTAGTATGTTTTCTTTGATTGTACGCAGGTGCCTGCATGAAATTTTGTATCTTAACATCAGAGGTTTGATCGTCTTTGCTGATTTTTAGCAACTTAATTCAAGCTGCGAGAAACTAAGTATAGGTCAAATCATAATATTGAGAATAGGACTTAGTTCGATATGGATAAGAAACTAACAGACAGTTGCTTCTTTAATAGTCTGTGAAATATTAGGAAATTGATTTGAGAAAAGATTATAAAAGCTGTCTACCAAGAGATCAGTGTTTTCTGAACAAACATTGATATTAACACTTCAGAAAATCTCGAAACCACATGCAAATACACTTACTGCCAAAAGCCTGCGTATAGGCGACCGATTTTTCTTGCTCAAGAAAATATCATTGAGTAAAAAATGTCTTTTTGAATCAATAAACTTTTATTCATTCCTCGGCCATCGTAATATCAAATGGTATCAATAACAATCCCCTGATCGTTACATATAATAATACAAATTCTCATAAATTAAGAATGGCACAAATCGATGCGTCAAATGTTTACATACACTGGCAAAATCGTTTTAGATAACTAATTGTAGATAAATGTGCCGCCTAACCGGTATAGTGGTTAGCGTCATTGACTGCCGTGCCGAAGGTCTCGGGTACGAATCCTGGAGAAGGCATGGATGTTTGTAAATGTGGTTTAGTGGAAAGGGAGAGGGATGGGAGACCCTCGAGCCCGTCCCCCCCCCAGGTGCTCTCCATCAAACTTGGAGGCGGAACTGAGCCAAATCGCACTGTCACCTGTTAGGTGCTCAAGGCTGTTGCCAAGGGCAGGCGTAATCTTGCGCTCCTTGACACGAGAAATTCCGTGGTTTTGGGCTGACTTTGTCAAACAAGTGAGCATGAGCAGCAACAACAGGTAAATGTATTGCGTAAATGTATTGTCATGAGCAACAGCAACAGGTAAATGTACCTTGCAGAATATCCTCTTTTTTCATAACCTCTCTCAAACTATCTGGCATTGATTCATTTAGTTATTGTGTTCCACTCATCAAACATGATAGATTTTGAGCATTACTTTGGGTAATGTTTCATGCTCCTTGAAATGCTCTTTTAGGTTAAGATCTGGCGACTGAGTTGGTGCAAACAATGGGGCAGCCATAGCTTCACAACATATTTGCGTACTTCCCTTCCT
>KK113567.1:312897-366695 GCA_000611955.2 Stegodyphus mimosarum | reverse complement strand
ACAGTGTTGCCATTGCTCGCTTTGAAATCATTTAGTTTGTTAATCAGAAATTCGTTGAAATGTTACAAAACATAAAATCGATAATAAAGCAAATTTCAAATTCAAAATTAGGGCTTCCAGATGCCCATATTCGCAGTAGGATTACGTCATTCAAAATTCGATGGCTCTAGGTTTTATCACAATGCCAGAAACATGCATACATTTATGCAGATTTTTCATTTTTTAAAATTTAATGCAGAGCGATAACATTTAGTGGCAACAATTTGAAAAGTGAAACGGGCATTCAGAGTGATTCAACGCAAAATCGCAAAACGAAAGTAATAGTCCTTCGGGACTAAATCCCTTTGGACTAAAAAAAAAATCAGTTTCATTAAAATGTGATTTTCTTTCATTATATTTGGAACACTTGGAACAAATTCTAAAAGCTTCTACGTCTTCTTTTTATTTGTTTACCCAAGAAATCAATTATATATGGGAAAATATTAATTTTTATATCATTATTTTGTATTTAATATTAGAGGTTGGAGAAAAATCTCTGTCACGTGTGAAAAAAGGTCACGTGTGAAAACATTTTAAGAAGCACTTGTTAAAAGCATCAACTTAATCTCCACAATTGCAGACCATGAAATTCAATGTTATACTTCTATACACTACGGATTATATTCCCCGTGTTTTTACAGAAATCGAGGTTTTAATTAGACATTTTATGGTATATGGGAAATTACGTCTTAGTAACAGGTATTGTGAGACTAAAATAATTACTTTATTAAAAATTCTAAGCCAGTTTCCCGACTTAGTTACAATTTCTAGGGCAATAAGCCCAGAAGGAATGTATGTATGTTTCTCACATTGTGATAAAACGACGGTACCTAGAGCCATCAAATTTTGAGTATTGAACGTTTCCATCCGAATATGGGCATCTGGAAGCTCAAATTTTAAATTTGGAATTCGTTTTATTATCGATTACATATTTTGTAAAACTTTTACGAATTTTTGATTAACAAACTCAAGGATTTCAAAGCGAGCAATGGCAACGTTGTACAGAAAAAATAATTTTATCTCCAACGGGCGAGGCTATGTATCGGAAATTCTAAGGATATGCCCATTTTAAAATTATTTTGCGATATTGTTCTTGAACTGAATTTTATGGTTTAAGTGCGAAGAACATGATATTTAATCAATAACGGTAACACGCAAAATGTACAAAAAGGCCCCTTAATTTAAAATCTGAGACCTTTCAGATTTTTTTTATTATTTTTAATTAGCGATTTCTAATATTGTTCTCATTTTTCTCTTATTTACAACATTTTACATTATTCTCTTTTATTTTTTAATTTAATTTATTAATTTATTTATTTAGTTATTACTCAAAAACGACGTTAGCCCAGAAGGGGTATTAATTTCGTTTTGGCATTTTGCTTTGATTCACTACAAACGGGAACCACATTTTTAGTTTTTACCACCGAATATTAGAACCTTGTATTATATTAAAAGAAATTAAATAATGAAGAATCTGTATAAATGTATGTATGTTTCTCGCACTGTCATAAACAACGGTACCTAGAGACACCCAATTTTGAATAACATAGTCCTCCACCGAATATGGGCATCTGGAAGACCTAATTTGGAATTTGTAATTGGTTTTATGACTGATTTTATATTTTGTAACAATTTAAAAAATTCTTTGTTTACAAACTCAACGATTTCAAAGAGAGAAATGGCAACACGGTTGGAAAAAAAAGCATTTTTATCTCCAGCGCGCGAGGCTGCGTATCGGAAATTCTAAAAATATGCTCATTTTAAAATTATTTTGCGATATTGCTGTTGAATTGAATTTTTTGGTTTAAGTTAGAAGAAAATGATAATTAATTAATAAAGGTAAGACAAAAAACGCCCCTTTGAGCCTAATATAAAATCTGAAACCTTTCAGATTCCCCCCCCCTTTTTTTTTCAAGTGGCAGGCCCAAGCCGTCCCGAGATATTGGCTCCTACTAAAGTCGAAAGCGATGTTTGCTTTATTATTGAGCCACCTTACAGCTGGGCTCCAATTGCCTCCTGTGAGGAGACGGATAACTGCATCCATGGCTTCTCCGGGATTCGAACCCAGGTCCTGCGGTATGGTAGTCAGAGTCACTAACCATTTTCCCGCCTGGAGGGCAGTTGCACTCTTTGAAAGCGAAAACTTTTAACCTCCTTAACGTAAAAAACTTTTCCAAATGTTTGAGCTAAGCATAACTTATTTTTACTAATTAAACAAGTATACCTCCAATTTAAATCTTTCAAACAGCAAAACATTATTCCTAAGTAACATATGTGACAGTAGTTGCTGCAATATTCCATTTAATTTGCTTTTAGCTAAAAGGAAGAGAGATGACGTGACATTCTGTAAACTATAATATTTCTTTTGCTCGTATCACCATCAATAAATAATTACCAGATGAAAACTCATCGAATATCTGATTGGAGTATTATTGAAATTATTTTACCGCAAGTTTTAAAAATGTGATTTTATCTAATAGCTACAAAATTTTATTCCTGTTGAGAAAACCAAAATAATTTGGCGTAAACTGTTTACGTGGCAATTTTTTCCATTACATTTTGCACTAAGAACGTTTCGCATTCATTTCATGGCAACTAGCCAGTAGAAAATATTCTTCTCAATTTAATACTATTAAACAGATGGATTCTTTTCAAAACATTTAATGCCGTTGTTACCGTACCGCTAAGTAATTTGCTTTCGTTTAGTGCTCTTTAACCGCCTTCGTTTTGCTAAAAGGTTTTTTTTAAAGAAAATACTACAAGTTAACGCAAAGTGAAACATAATCTTGGTAATGAGGCATGCGTTTGTGTATTTTTTACAAGCATCTCTATAATATACTAAGCTATACGCATATGTTTTAGTTTTAGGTCAATGCCCATTTGAAAACTGTATTTGCTTATGGGTAAAAAACACGAAAAATTTAATTTTTGAAACTCAAAAAGATTTAAACAAGAAAAAAATTATTCATAGCCGGCAATGTGAGGAACGTAGGCATTTCACTTCTTTGTGGAAGCTTAAATTTAATAACTCTTGTTTTCTGTATCAATTTTATCTTTCTTTTTTCTTCCTTTTTACTTTCTTACACGCAGTAAAATGGAAGTATTGTAATCGCGTAAAAAGGAATTATTGTATCCTATGGGTGAAAGTGGAATTAATTTTTCTGAAGTAAAGAAAGATTGTTTCTTTGCATATATTTACATAAAAATTGCTGAATTGACACAAGAATTGTTCCTTTGCTTATATTTACTTTGCATGTTTTTTGCATACAATTTGCACACATATATTTGCATTCTTTGCATATACTTTGGCATTTTTGCATATATCTTCACATATATTTCGGCATTTTTTGCATATATTATTATTTTTGCTTTGCATATATTTTTGCACCTTGCAGAGTGTAAAAAGAGCTCATATCCACGTGACATATGGAGAAAGCGAAAGCCCGTGTAGCCTGCCCATATACCTGGATATGATCAAAAAAGGATAAAATTTGTAAATATGTTTAAATACCTGGGTGTAGTTGGATAGACATTAGGTTGTTTAATAGCAGGAGATGTGAAAAGTGATCAATGCCCTCGCCAGGAGTCGAACCACGGACCTCTCGGCTACGCGTCGAGCGTGCTGACCACTACACCACGAAGGCACTCGAAGAAGGCGAGAGAAATATACCTTGTATACTCCTCCTTTTAAAGGGCGACTGGGGTTTTGAGGAAACAATCGCCAAATCCCGGTGGTGGAGAATCATCATCCACCAACTTTTTTTTAGTTCGGGGGCCAGTGTTGAGACATTAGGTTATTTGGAATCAGGAGTCATGAAAAAATGAGCAACGCCTTCGCCGGGACTCGAACCACGGACCTCTGGAATACTCGTCCAGCGTGCTGACAATTACACCACAAAGACATACGAAGAAAACGGAGAAATACCTTATAACCTTTTGCAGACATCGTTACTTAATTTTACTTCCTTGTTCGAAGTAATACACTTCAACATGAAGGCCATTAGTTCCTTAGAGAATATAAAATCTCTTCTCGATTTCGCTTCAGATGATATTAAGAATCTGCTGTACTTCCATGTATTAAGTAAAGGACATATTCTAATCACGAAAGATTTCGAGTATCATATTTCAATGAAAATATCCATTTTGACCGCTATCGAATGCAATTTAACAATGCTTTTGTATGACATCCTTACGTAAGCACAGAATAAAGGGCTCCTTTTCCTCGAAAAAATTATAAAACTGATTTAAAATGGATTCTCAAGAGATTTTTTTCTTGCCGTCTCTGCTTACGTACGTATGTATGTATGTATCTCGCATAACTCAAAAACGAGTAGTCTCAGAACGTTGAAATTTTGTATACAGGACTGCTATAACATGTAGGTGTACACCTTCTATTTTGGTTGCCATCAGCCTCACCAAAAATATATAAATATATGTATGTATATATATATATATATATATATATATACATCCACTCTGTTACTCATCTCAGTGAGCTCAGTTTCTTTATTCTTATATGTTTGTAAATTGTGCATTGTTTGCTTTAAAAATGATTGTATTATGTTGTTCTTATTTTACGGTTGAGGTTTTTATGCGTTTAGTTAACTTGCATGTTACAGTTGTAAAATTACCAACAATTTAATAGTTATTTAAGTGCGGCTAAGCCTAATGTTTTGGGCCATAGCAGCCATATTTGTTTACATTTGAAACTTAGCAGAATAGTGGATTTGTTGTGAATCTAGAGAAGGTAACGACTTCTTTTATTATTGCGAATTAAATCATGTTTAATCTATTCTGGAATTTATTCGGTGAAATAAGTGTTTAAGATTTACTTCATAATTTTTATATAGATATTTTGATTTTTTTTTTGTATTTTTGCCTTCTCGCAATTTGAGACCTGAATTAATTGAATGAGAAATACTGAATCGTCTGTAAAAAACTGTTTCTTTTTTTGATTTTGTTTGTTTGTTTAATGTCTTTTATATGTCGTTTTAGGTTTATTATAGTATTTGAATAGAAACTGTGGCAACGATTTGATAATTCTTCAGATGATATAATTTGTGTGCATTCCGAGTTACAAAATGAATGAGATATAATGTTGTTAAGTAAACCTAACGCCAGAGTGTCTCTATGGTAAACAAATGTAGTGAATTTTAAAGGGTGCATTTTTTCTATTGTGGTTTATGCGCTATCGACGAAGTAGATTTAATTCTATCCACTAAGTTTAAATTAAATGCAAAATGCGTATAATTTAATATTCCTTACAAGTGAGTCAGTCATATGGTGCATACATCAGAAATGGTTTTGTTGTTGGTAGTTCGCAGCATTTATTTTTCAAACAGTTTATGGCTCACAAAATCTAGATCGCTTCATCTTTGGAGCAATATACATTCGCCATTTTGGTCGTTTCTTTAACGCAGCATACAATACCATCGCCTCAAACCTAGCCTGTATGGTTCTTTCCCCACTTTTAATACGATAATGAAATCGTAAAAGATGATTATTTTATCTGGCGCGCCTTTGTCAGAAATGTTTCTGCATAAACTGGATCAAAAATACTAAAACATAAAAACAAAGTTCTAAATTTAGACATACTATAACATTAAATAGTTTTCATAAACGAGGTAAAAAACGAATTTACCTCTAACTTTAGATATACTGGAACATTAAATATAAACGGGGCAAAATTTATTTACGTGTTATAAAAGATAATTCAGATGTAGAATAAAATAATTGACTCAAAAAGTACAGTTTGAGAAATTTAAATTCAGTTAAGTTTAGGTTTAAAATGCACATTTTGAGAAACATGGTATAAAATATTTACAGTTAAGTGCTAGTTTTTCACAGATACATTTATTTTTGACAACATATCATTTTACAACATTACAGCAGGTTGATGGAAAATGTTATTAAGGATAAAATCAAAAGAAAAAGGTAAGTGTCCCATATTCCATTTTAGATTTCTCATATTATAGTTATAGAAAAGGAAAATGTACTTTCAAGCTTTATAGAGTATTAAACATTATTTATACATACCAAGCATACCTATATCTATTTAAGATGCCAAAAATATATCAGTTAAATATTTTAAAATTTTTTATATTTGTTTTAATGATTAGGGTTTTTTGACACAAAACTGTTTTACAGAATTGCAGCTTGCATCATTCCAAATTATTTACATATACCAAGAGTAATAATAGCGTTCCTCTTTCGAAACTCATTTCAGAGTACATCAGTATTTTACAGGGTGTGGCAGTACAGCGATGATAAATGTTCAGGAAAGAGAGAATACACCTAGATGATGGGAAATGACATAGCAATACATGGTCGGAAGCGCTTTTCTGGAGCAGTAGTGACGACACAAAACGCAGAAAAAGAAAGGACACAAACAGTGAGATAAAACATGTTTTGTTATATTCAATACAGCGAAAACCTACAAATAACAACAAAAGCAAACAACGATCGTCATTAAAGAAGGTGTTCAAAATTACGCCCCTGGGACATGATGCAGGCCTCACATTTCTGGCGCATGGAAGATCTACATCACGAATGGAAGATCGCATGGAAGATGCATGATGCACGGTTTCTGCATCATGGTGTGGGTCGTAATTTCGAACGCTTTCTTTGATCGTTGTTTCTTTACATTTTTTTTCTTTTGTTTTTGCTGTACTCTGAATAATAAACATGTTTTCTCACCCCGTTCGTGTCCTTTCTTTCTTGACCTTTGTATCGTCACTACTGCGCTAGGAAAGCATTTCCGACCATGCATTCTTAAATGATTTCCCACCGTCTAGGTGTATTCTATCTCTCCTGAAAGTTTGTCACCGCTGTACTGATACACTGTGTATATATTACCAACTTATGTACCATCAAAAGATTTATTTTCGTTGTTTGGAATGTAAGTGCGTTTTATTTTTCTACACTTAACTTGTTGCCTCTTTATCAAAAATTCGAGAATGAAGCATTATTAGGTGCTTGCAAATATATAATATTTATGACTCTTGTTAAAAACTAAACTAAACTAAACTCGGTGGCGCAAACAGCCCTTAGAGAACCATGTCAGTGCCCTGTTATCTGCTTTCTAGACCGCGGGCTCTGACCGTTGTGCATCTTTGCTTGGACAAGTGGTGAGCTTACCATAGGCCCAAACGGACTTGGGTACTCATTTTACACCCCCCTTCAAGGGATGAAAGGCTGAGCCAGCCTTCCCTAGAGCGAGGATCGAACCCCGGACCTGTGATGCTGTTGCGCGACGAGCTAGTCACCGCGCCACCGGGCCTACGATTCTTGTTACGTATGTAAAATAATATCTGGAAACAATATTTGGAAATTAACATATGAGAATATCTCAAAATTACAATGATTTGATTAATTTAAGTATGGCAAAGCACACTAGGGTTATCTACTTAAGGGGAAGGATGCTTTCGTGGAGAACATTCCAAGGAAACCTGGTTCGTGTACACGTTAGACACGGTAAATAACGTAAAAGTCTATGCAGCCAACTTGTTCGCCTGGAATCGAATCCCGACTGAAACTACCAGTGTTAAGCGATGTTACCGCTCCGCCGATAGTTATATTAATTACATTAATATTATACGTATAATCAAAATAAAAGGATAAGGTTACTATGTTTTTACAAAATTAATTTCTCTATCATAAATTGTATACAATATTAATATATGTATTGCCAAAAATTTGGGATTGTTTTGATTCGGTTTTTATTGTATATTGATTGATTATAAAATTTATTTCTAAATTTCTAATTACTATCTCTAATTTATTTCTAATTCTATTTTCTAAATATCATTTTCGCTTTCGTAACCGCTTTCGCTGAAATATTAAGAACATCAAGATCACAGAAAATACAGAAAAGCATAGAAGGATTTATAATTCTTTATTTTATATTATTTTTTATGGAAGGTTTAGTGTGAATGTGGTTTTTTGAGACATAAATATTATGTAATTTGTTCGACTTTATTTAATAATTAATAAAATTAAATGTATAAATCAAATCTTTTTCAGTTTTTTAGCGTTGCCTGTGTTCTTTAATCTGCGTATTTCCTGTGTAATATAAAATTTCCTATACTACTTCGATTGGAACAAGATATCAGAAGTATATTATTGCGATTTTCATATGCATATTTATCTAGATTTCATTCGAAATGTAATCTCTACTAAATTTTAAGTTCAATTTTTTTGTTAAAATAGGAAAAGACAGACAGCAAACTTACACTGCAAATTAAGCGAAACAACAACATTATTTTGGAATAGATTTTAAATAAAACTCTATCGATTTCGAAGGCGATCAGACACAGGTCCCTCTTCTTTAGGGGTAAATAAATTCTGCGCAAAAAGTCAGTGCTATTGCTAATAGAGTATTAGCTTTTAGTTTTTAAGTCAGTTAGCTAGAGCTCATGTTTTAAACAATCTTATGCTATGTTCATGAAAATATTCATTACCTTAGTTTCTTAATCTGTTAGTCTTCATATTCATGTTACAGCTTGGTGAAAATTTCTGCAAACATCTTGAAACGATATACTCTCAGTATCTAACCATATTTCCAAAATTAACTTTAATTCCATATTTAATAAATTAACATCATAATAAAAATCATTTTACACGGAATTCAAACATTCTAAAGTTTTCAATGAGCAACATTATGACAGAAAGAATGGCTTAAAAAACAGTTAACCAATAAAATTTTAAAACTGCTTTTATCAAACCGTTATATTTCTTTCTGAAACCCAAATCCTGCCTGTAAAAGAATGATTAATGCGTGCTTTATCTTTTGGCATTGAGCATTCTCTGTTTCAATTTTGATTTCCTTTTGCGTTAGATTAAAAAAAGTTCTTTTGTTAACAAAATAATTACGAGTGATAAAATCAGTGCACAACAAAATGAAAAGCTGGTGCAAAAGGGAAGGATAGAGGTAAAATACAATATGAATACCAGAAGGCTTATTACTTTACCTTTAAAATATGATTTGGATAGTTATGAAAAATCAAAGCTTAAATGGTAGATAATTCCAATATCACGTTTTAAAGTGGCCAGAGGGCTGCATAATGTGGTCTATATACACGACCATCACTACTGGGTATGGCATTAACCCCTGATCATCGGAGACGGTGGCTTCTGGGATGCCTGAAATACAAGAACTGGATACAACAGGAGTGGGGTCGAGTGTTTTTTAGTCGAGCCTATTTAGGCTGATGAGCAATTTCGAATGCATACATACCTGGAGAGAGAAGAAACTATGCAATAAGCCGTCTTCCATCATTGAATGAGATCATTTTGGAGATGTCAGGGTTCTCATTTGGGTTGGTGTAATGCTTGGTAGCCGTACTGACTTCCACAACTTCCAAGGAGGTTCATTCACTATTTTTCGCTTTTATGCTTATTCCCTCGCCTCACGTGCCTCTGCTTAGACGTTCTGTGGGTCCGGCCTTTGCTTTAATGGGCAATAATGCTACATTTTATCGTACAACAGCTGTAAGAACACTCTTGGAGAGCGAAGATAATATTCAACTCATGTATTGGCCTGCAAGGTCCCAAGGCACTAAATCCCAGAGAGCGCAAGCGGTAACCTCTTGGGAGACGTTTTGCAGCATGTGAATAGGCTCCAGAAATAATTCTGCAGATGAAGTTGTCGCTACAAGAGAAATATGCTGTGATTTTTCAACAGCTCCGCGAGAATCTTTAGCATAAATAGATGTTTAATTGCTGCATTGCAGTTATGTTTAATTGCTGCATTGCAGTTATGTTTAATTGCTGCATTGCAGTTATGTTTAATTGCTGCATTGCAGTCAGGGTGACCATATCCCCTTCCAGAGACTGGATGGTTTCTAGCAAGCGCATGTACATGAACCTTTCTGTCTTTTCTCCAGTTGTGCTCGCAGCTGTCTTTTCAATAAGGTCCATTGGATTCCTTGTTTTTATGACTTTACTCACTTTTTTTCATATTTTCGCATCTTATGGTATGATTTTAATCTACGCGGAACTCTTTTGCACTACATTACGCTCGCAATGGCTTGTCCTTAAATTTACACCCCAGTGTACTTGGCTACCTTAGTGAAAGATTTAAGCTACCTTTTCAATAAGGTCCATTGGATCTTTTTTATCCATTGGATTCCTTGTTTGCATGACTCCTATTTTCTCATCCTATGGATCTCATGGTCTTATTTAAATCCACAAGGAACTGTTTTGCATTACGTTAGACCCCAATGTACTTGGTTACCTTAATGAAAGATTTAAACTGCATTATGCAGCAACATTAAAACATCCCAACACAGTTATGATACAGGGTTGTAACTTTGTATATTTAGTGCGTCAACTTAACAACTTATAAGAAAAATTAATATTGTACATGGTATTCAGTATACTTGAAAGACAAATGCTTGTTTCAGCTCTTAATATGTTTCAAAATCCGGCTTAATTTCTAAAATCAAAAGTATCGGGATCCTATGGAAGGCCGTGAAGAAGAAGGGGGAAAATAAAATAATTAATAAAAAAATGAAATGACTAATGATTAAAATAATTAAATTAAAGTTCAAGGAAATATAAAGACATAAATAAAATTTAGTAAATTATTAAACTCATGATAAATAGTTAAATAAAAAAAATATCGGTCCTCGTCTTATTTGGACCTCCGGTGGAACTTAAATTTCATTCAGATAACTAAGAACTAGCTTAGACTTCCTCGGACTGAATTCAAGCTCTGAATATGCGATATAAAGAGCTATTTCAAGGGCTGAGAGAAACAAAAACCATTCTTTTCCCTGCATACCAATGGAAAAAATGAAACCATTAAAGGGAAGAACAGAGAGAATGATAGAAGTAATATGGGAGGGAAATTTTAATGGAGAAATGTTTTTTCGAAAACAATGACGAGAAAAGTCCTAAGCATTCTGACCGCGATGCCCTGCTCGTATAATTCTACCTGTCAAGCACAATGCGACTGGGCAAAAAGCTTTCTCCCGAATCCTATTTGATAACAACACGAGAACAAATGTAAGGGCTGCACAAATGTAAATTTTTGTGCCTCGTATTTAGTTGTACAGCTCAAGTCTTCAGGAGGTGCGTGCCAAGGTCAAAGAAGGTCATCATTTTTAATACGTTTGGCAACAAAACATTTTACCCGCCCTCATAAATTCATTGCACTACTTGGAGAATATGTCTTTGATATGTGGATGGAGAATTTTCATTCCTTAAAAGTGTTGAAACCTCCACCTGTTTTTTCCCAGAGAAACGCAGGCATGCATTTGGAAGTTATAATCCACTTTTAAGGCATATTTATTTCTAAAATAATGTTTTCCCCGCTGAAACTGTGTTCCAATTACATAAAAAAGGCCCGGGGAGCTCCGGCTAGAATCTGGAAACTGAGAAGTACCGGAGCAGGACTTCGGTGCAATTTAAGTTCTGTTCAAAATAATATCTTTCAAAATGATAACGCACCAAGCTGTCGAGAACGAGCAGTAGACGAGTGATTTTCTACCAAATCGATCCAAGCACAGCAAAGATCCACTCAATTTCTATATTGTAATCCAACTGGAAATATTTAGATGATCTTGAAACAGAAAATAATTTTAAAGCAACAAAGCATAGTTAGCTGAAGCTGCAGTTTCATAATCTGCATCAAATAAATGCCTTTGAGAAAATTGTGAGAAGTATGCACACAGAAAGTGTATTAGTAATCAAAAACCTTTTCCAGTTAAATAAGATACGTAATTTGAAGTATGCCCGAATTTTATAAATTTATGGGAATTATAAATGATTTTTTTAATTATACCTTATCGTTTTATTTCGCATTAAAATTATTTGTAGTTTTCAAGAAATATAGAAAACCTATATCATCTCCATCAGTTTATGCCATTTTGTAAACGTTATATACATTTTCCACTGCATGTCATTTTGCAAGTATATTCCTTTAATTTTATAGTGGTGAGTAATATTATTTTTTTACGGAATTTTAAAATTCTGACATCGAAAGATATATCTGTTATAAAGATTTGAAATTTTCAAAGGTTATGAAACGAATCTTCATCCTTTTTTCTAAATAATAATACAATATTGTGATTGTGTCTTCAAAATTTTATTTAAAGTTTTTTAAATTTAAAGTTGAAATGGTTTTTCTCGCATAGCTTCATTTAATGGACAAATAAAACTCTCAGAATTTGACAGTTCACGCATCAGATAGTCAGGAAAAAATTTTTAAGTCAAATTTATATGAGATTTTAACACACTTTCTGCTTCCGGGGCAAGAGAGTTGGAATTTTCCGATTATTTCATGTAACATAATCGTTTTAAATAAAAGAGTGGTTATTCATTGTTATAGAATGATTTTACAATAGACTAATTTGATTGATAACACGTCAAAAGATGAAAATTAAATATATGAATAAACACAAGTTTTTAAAAGTTAGCTTTTATTTAAAGCTCATAAATTAGTTAATGAACCAAAACTAGGAAAATAATTTAACGGGAACAAGAAATTAAATAATTCTCTTTACGAATTTCCTATACATTTTTATATGACGAAAATTAAAACCATGAGGCGCTTTTGATAATCTTATAAAAATAATGGCTTATGCTTTCGACAATGTAATTGATTAACAAATTCCTTGTTTAGATGTCCATGCTGTAATACCACATACAACCTTTATATTTTTCATGTAATGCAGCATTCGCCAATCATACACTTCAATGTTTGCTCAGTTTTGCTTTATAAACATCATTCATGCATGAACAAATACAGCGTTTTATATAGAGATAAACAGAGAAATGGGGAAGGTAAGGAGATAGAGACTCGTGTATTCAAATTTTCAGCCATGATTTTATTCAAAAACATTTGACCATCGGAGTCGAATGTAAAATAAACTTTATGTGTTGGTAAATGCGTCACGATTTCGGTTCGATTTATATGTGATTATATGAGTATAGAAAATACGCCTACGTCACTGATGGGACCCTAGCGGCCCGAGATACAAAATGGCGTTTTCCCGACCACTTACAAAAGTACAGCAGCAGCTTCCCGGTTCTGATATACGAGCACTCGGAGCTCCACAAATCTGATCAGATGGCCGCCGCCTCGCATTGCAACGGGGAAAGTTCTAGGGGTGGAAGAAGAGGAGTGACGGCTCAGTTGATTACGAGAATGGTTTTTCGGGGTCGTCCACCGATCGTTTGGGCTCTCGAATGGGGCTGTATTTTCTCAGGTCCAAGAGGGAATGTCTCGTCGAGATATTGCCAGCTAGTTAACGGTCTTGGACTTCAAATGTTCGCTCCTGGGTAATGGAGAATTTCAGCTTTCCTCTATTAACACGGAAGTTTTGGAACCATTTTGCAGCAGTTAAAGGTGTTAGATCTTCAATATTCAGCGAGTTTATGCTTGGGTACGGAATATACATGCTAAGGACAAATGCTTCCAAGGAGAAAGCTTGGATTCGTTCGTGCTATGTGTTATAATGCTGTGATAAGGCCAATCATTCTGATATGGCTACATTGTGTAATAACTTGCTATTTCTATCACTTCTTCGTATGTGAATTTCAATCTTAAGTAACATTTTACTGTACAGTGCATTGACTTGTTTTAAATATCTGCCGAAGGATTACTCATACATGCGTTATCGACTCGTTATCGTCTCGACTGGTAGTTACCAGTTTTCGTTTTGTCGTTTCGAAAAGTAGTCATTGAAAGTAGTGATCTGTTTTACAATAAAGGACGCACACACAAAAGGGAATAGCAAATAGCAAACGCATTTCTGATGCCACATAGAACGCCATACTAAAACCCTGAACTGTATTTCTGCATTCACCATACTAGATCCAATAGAAACCTACTCCCCTTTCTCTAAATTGTCTGCGAAAAACTATATTTGCCTTAATTGTTTAATCTAGTATTTAAAATGGATATCAAGATTTTTTTATTTGAAGATAATTAATTTATTCTTTAGGTTTTGCAAAGTAAAGACAAACAATATATGTTTTCATCTCAAGGTGAGGCCTATAGAATACTTTAAACTGCTAAATGTCACAAAGGCTAGCCTTCAATACATCAAAATCATATACGGATTACTGTCTTTTGGATAATAAGTTTTTCTCTCTTGTAATGCACCTTAAAAATACACCTTGAAAAATTTCGGTTCGTTTCACACGTAGAGCTGCCTTAAATGCAGTTCAGTTTATCATATTAAAAGAAGAAAAGCAAAGGTTATGAGGAAAAAGAAGAACTGAAGAAAAAAAAGGGGGTTGGGTTTTTACTATTAAACACCAATACTAAAAATGGGTAAGAGAAAACATTTCTCTCCATGCATTTTATGTAAATTTTAAATATATATTAAACTATTTAAACGCCTTATGAAGTTTATAATAATTTAAATTAAAAGAAGTATCATATTTCAATATAATAAACACTTTTTAGCCCAAAGGGGGCTAGCCCAGAAAGGTTATTAGTCTGGAAACAGCATTTTACGTCGAATCGCTAAAACCGGTGGACCACTTTTTAAATTGTTGCCACCAAATATTATCGTCCTGCATTATATTTAAAGAAATTAAATAATGACGAACCTGCATGAATTCATGTATGTTTCTTGCAGTGTATTATACCACCGGTAACTAGAACCATAAAATTTTGAATAACGTAGAATATGTACACAACCCGAATTTTGATTTCGAATTTGTTTCCTTGTGTCTTTCATGTTCTGTGAAACTCTAGTGAATTTTTGATTAACAAATTCAACAGTTCAAAAGCGAGCACTAGCAACAAACAATCTACGGAATAAAAGACTTATTCCAGCGCGCGAAATCTCTAAAGATATGCTGGCTTTAATTATTTTTAACCAAAGAGACAACGTGTATGTGTGTATAAATGAAAATAACATCCTTTTGTGCGTAATATAAAATGTGAAAGCTTTCAGGTTCTTTAAAATTGTCTTTTCAGCAATAATATTAAAATAAAAAAAAATCTCTGCAATTAACATAATAATCCATTTACAAATTTGAGAAAGAAACATTTGATTACATCATGCATTTCACTACATTTAAGTGCGTTTAGCATGCAACTGTACAAAAAATGTGCGTTTTAAGGAATATTCTAGTAAGATCTTGCCGTATGAATTGTTCTAAAAGTTCCGAATATGCAAGTTTATGTTCTTAACTGCACTATGCTAAATAATGAAAGTCACGCTCAAATAAATAAATAATTCAATAAAATATCAAATCTTAAATCACACTTTTTCGACTTTTCGTTCTTTAACATTCTTAGAAATTCATTCATTTAAGGAATTTTTAACATTTTAAGACTGCGTAAATGCCTTAACGTCAACTGCACTGCCAGGCTCATAATGTCACCCATTCAAAAAATGCCTGTATACACAACTTTGAGATGGCAATAGCTATCTCCGTTTCCTCGAAATAATAAGTAGCATTTGTCTCCTAGATCAGTATTACATGTCTCTTGAAGAGGTAGAAGAAGAAACTCTCTACTTCCCAGTCCCTACTTTCTCAGCCCACCAACGACGGGGCGGTAAAATCGCTAAACACTGGTAATTCCGACCTGGGTTAGAATTCCAAGCAAATGGCGTTTTTGTGGTTTTCTCCATGTGTAACGTGTATACAAGACAGTTTCCCTTAGAAAGTGCTCCACGGAGGCATCCCTTCCCATAGGCGAGCTTAGGCAGATAGCTCTAGCGTGCTTTGCCATTCTCAAATAAATCAAGCAAGCCTACTTTCTATTAAAGCTGAATCGTTTTTACTTGTCAAATATTCTGAAACTAAGAACCTTACATTTTAACCATTCTATATTTATGAAATCCAAGATCCATCAGTTACATGAAAAGTTTCCTTAAGTACATAACAAAATATTTGTGTATTTTACTTAAATTTAATAAAATTAAATTGCTAAATTATAAACGGTAAGTTGTCATCAATATTATTCGAAGTAATAATAAAAATATCATATATACTGACTTGCATGTTGATAAGGTACATTTTTCTCCTAACATTTTTGTAAGTAAAAATTTAACAGTTTTGGCAGAACTTGAGAATCTAATGCAGTATGAAAACATATTGCATTAGATTTCGAATTCTGCTTTGTAATATGCGTAGCTTCTAGGAATAACATAAAACAGGTTTTCATGAAATCGTTCTGTAAGCAATGAAATATTTGTCCAACTTTGGTCAAAGTAATTTGGTTAGGAGGGTCTTGTAAAGACAATATTAATTTATTAAGGTTGCTATTGTTTCACCATAGGTTCTCCTATTTTCGGTGGACACATAGCACGTGAAGCGTTTAATTTTTTAATGTGCAGTGTCTCCTGCTGATGCAGAATCACTCACGACATCACCTGAAATTTGGTGACTACTTTTTTATAGGAAACGAAAACAAATAAATGTTAAATTTTACTTCTTATTAAAATCAGAATTATTCGAGTTATTTTCCCTTAGTCAGTATACTTTTTTTATATAAAAATATTACTCGTATGAAAATTTACTCGATAATTGCTTTTCATAAATGAGCCGAGGGGTTTATCAACAGGTAGTTAGATTAAAATGAAAGCAGGTATAAAATTCAGCGTATGTTTTAACTGCTATAAAAGTAATAGCAAAATTCTCAATACATTTATTCATTTACTGAAATTTGCATTAGACAAACTTGCCTCATTTTTGGAATTAAGTCCTCCTGAAAAAATAGTTCTCTAGAAAATTTCACTGCAGCGTAAGTTAAAGACAGTTTCAGCTTCCGTGAAGTCTTACTTTGTCTAATTACAGCGAATTCTATGTTCTAATTATTGGATGCCACTTCTTCCAATACTACTACGACAACACACGATGCATTTCTCCTCCTCCTTCCCCTTCTTCATTCAGTACATAACACAGTATTCAGAATTTGGGAAGCTTATACAAATTTGTTTATCGCCACTTGCATCAAAATTTGAAATTTATTTTATTCGTTTCTCATCACGAAAAGTTCTTTGTTTACCCTTTTATTAATGGAAGAAAATGCAAATCTGAAAGAAAGTAAGTGAATATTCTCTGCATAAAATTATCCTAATGAACGTATCTGGAGCTGGAATTAGCTTTATTGTGATTCTTCCGGGAAAAAATTTGCTCAAGGTTTGAGAGATTGCTCGGCAGAATATTCATAAATATGACTTTATTAGCATTAATATTTTCAATGGTATGTCGAGCAAGATTTCTTAATTAAATTGGCATAGCTTTTGACAATACTCGTATATCAATCTGTTCTAATTATAAACATGGTATGCTTCTTAAGAATATATTATAAGGTAATTCAGAAGGAACAGTGTTGTTTCATTTATATTTCAAAAAATTTCTAAAGCCAAACCTTGAAACTGTTGCTTTTAGTTTTCACCCTTTACGTTTCCTATTGCAAACCACTAGCATTTTTCATGTACCTTTTAAGTTATTAAGGTATTTTCTATGCATATACCTGACCTAACGAATTAATGCGTCATTACTATAACAATATAAAATATGCATAACTTAGCGAAAAATAAATACATATATATATCATGCCTCAAAATATTAATTTTAAAGCTTTCAATTACAGCATCGGAGAAGAAGGAATTTTACGATATAATACATTCCTTGAGCGGCGAGGATAAGCTCACAGTCTTGTTTACTTTTTTTTATACCTCAAGAATTTTAGTGTATCCAGACTGCAACAGATGGCGTTATCGCCGTGTGATGTCATATGGTCGTCATGGTAACGAGAATTCTTTTTGCTTTTTTTATAGAGTGTGTATTCGAAACGTGATCTGCTTATGGTGATTAATAGTGTAAGAAAATGCTATTGTATATTCTTCAGTGGAAAATATACAAGCGTGCAATCATCATGTGGGCGGCTCACTTCATATTAAAAGTGATACTATATTAAAGTGTTTATTTATTATTAGTGTATACAATCCACTTTCTCGTCTTCAGGTGTAAACAAAACAAACTAGTCTTGATTTTGGAAACGAAAATAAAGTGGAAAACCTCACTTTTGCATCTGGGAATACTATCTAGAATAGTGAGGAAAATAACTTAGTTTAAAAATAAATTTACAATCTATTATTTTATTGCTATTTCTAAAATATACATTTTCTTATTTATTAGTTGGTAATGCAATAGTCAGTTATTTGTTCGTAAGTCATTGGTCTAATACAATAATCAGGCAAAGTTTAAAATCATAATCTGAATGCGTGGTAAATAGTATAATTACCTCTTCCTTGCCTGCACGTATCCCAACAAAAAAAATGTCTTTCAAAACTGAATGCTAAATATATGTTAGTATTCGTATATATTAATCTATTCATTTAGAAATATATAATAATAATAAATTTTCTGCTAATATTCTATAAGTAATCCCGCCACAAATATTAAAGGAGGAGATTTTGATCGCCACTCATGAACTTCCTACGAATTAGATCACCAATGGCAAATGTTCTGGTGAAATAACAAAAATGGTGAATTTCATAAAATCTCCAAAACAGCATCGCATAATGTCAAATGTAGACATAATTTTGTATTTTTATAAATATTCCCCTTCTTGCTTCAAGCCCCTCAATTTTCTCAAGGTCGCCAAATACAGCTTTATCGCCAAACGTCTTTTTTTATCTTAATTTTTAGCAACCTTGTGGGGTTTTACTATTTAATCCTAAAGTTCTAACTTAGAACCCCACGAACACTAACAAGCGAATAATCGCTTAAGTGTGTGAACAGAACACGTATGACTTAAAGAGGGTTTATAACCCCTTATGTTTCAGTATATTTACAGTCAGTTCCTACTTGGTACTTTACACAAAGCCTCCACTCGGGATTGAACTTCAAATAGTAATAAGTTTAACTAAAACTAGCCAACTAAGCTATTTGAAAGGTATAGCCGAAGCTATCAGAATCTAACTAGTTGACCCCTAAGTATTAGTTAAATCAGCGAAGCCAAGCAAGGGCCTAAGGTATGGCCGAGCGTAGTAGCAGCTAAGAGAGACGTAGCCAAAAGGCAAACGCGCGCTAGTCAGGGAATCAGACTCTCTCTCCCGAAATCGGTGAAGTCACGACTTAAATAGTACTCTTTGTCAGTTTCTGAATTTACATTCTGGCAGGAAATTGTAAGCTGAAAGTAGAATAAGATAGGAATGATACAAAACTTAAAATAACTGTTAATAAAATTAGGATAAACCTTACAACCTATCTATGGAATATTAACAGCTAATTTTATACTGTTATGTATTTTTATATAATTAAATTCATACGCACATGTATTTCATAAAAACTAAGCGTTCAGTGTCGGAAGACACTGAACGCTCAGTTTTTAATTATTTTTTGTAAATAATGTCTCCTGCTTTTTAAGACAAAACTTGCATATGCCACGCCCGCTCATGTATCTGTCGTTATTTCCATCCGCAGATGAGAGAGATATATTGTAAAGCAAAATGTTAGATTTTCAAATGAAAGAGACGGACGATTTGGATGGTGATGAAAAGTTAATTTAGTCAGCAAAATGACATAGCTGACAACAATTAGAAAAAAAACATAATTTTAAATCCGCTTAAAATGGTCTTCAGCTCATTTGTCGATAGCTTGCGTAATTAAAGAACCATTGTTGTCTAAAGCTGTTGAAAAACAAAAATCATTGAAATGAAAACAATTCTTCAAACTGTTTCAATGGAATCTAAAGAGAAAATGTGTTTAAATTTTAAAATAAAGAAGTTTATTTTTGATTTCTTTACGATAGTTCCTCAGATTTGAATACTCCAGGGTCTAACTTTAGGTTCTTTTCATTCCAAAGGGGCAGTTTGCAAAGAAGGACGATTAATTTCGTTTTGGCATTTTGCGTTGATTCATTACAAACACTGTTTCACTTTCCAAATTGTTGCCACCAAATATTATCGCCCTGTGTTATATTTAAAGAAATTAAATAATGAAGAATCTGCATAAATGTACGTATGTTTCTCGCACTGTGATAAAACAACGACGCCTGGAGACATCAAATTCTGAATAACGTAATCTTCCTGCGAATATGGGCATCTAGAAACCGAAATTTGAAATTAGTTTTATTATCGATTTCATACTTTAAAAAACTTTAACTAATTTTTTATTTACAAACACAAGGATTTCAAAGCGAGCCATGGTAACGCTGTACAGAAAAAACGTTTTTATCTCCAGAACGCGAGACTGTGTATCGGAAATTCTAAAGCTATGCTCATTTTAAAATTATTTTGCGATATTGCTGTTGAACTGAATGTTATGGTTTAAGTGCAAAGAACATGATATTTAATAAATAATGGTAACACAAAATATTAAAAAAGTCCCTTTGGACATAATTTAAAATCTGAAATATTTCAGATTTTTTTAATTTTTTTTTAGCACATACAATCTTCCCATGCACCACAGGTGTATAACACGGAGCTTACAAAATTAAGTTAACTAACACATTAAATATTACATGCATAAATAAAATTAACAAAAACAGAGAAAAACATATAAATTCTCTGACCACATCGTGCTGACCTCTTTCAAATCATTCTACAAGTATAATCAAGGGCCATCTGAGGTAGGGAAGGAAAACGTTAAATGTTCCACATCATCAGATGCTTTTTTTTACACTCAAATAAATTATTTTATCTTAGATTGAAGCGAAACTGATAACTTGCAAATATGCCGTTACCAGATAAAAACTAAGATACTTATTAGAGAGCAAAGTCTCTGTGTGCAGTCTATGATAAATAGAATGAAGGAGCTTTTTGGTGCCATCAGCATTACAACGTAAAATATATTCCTCATTCCACTAAGTTAAAAGCTTCTTATAATGGAAGAACTTAACAATACTCTTTGGAATGTTAATAATGATATTTATGAGTAAATTTAAGTCATCTTTAGCTAGTAAATTTCCGTAGAATCCATGATGAGCACGCATACAAGTAAAACGGATATCAATTACCCTGTTTCAAATTAACTGACAGTTAATAATGCTTCTGTTCAAAAGGTGAACAGAACCAGAGCAAATAAGGTACCTTGAGGAGCTGTCCCATTAGCCTTGATCCATTTGACCTCAAGATAAATACACGAAAGTTGTGCTTGAAAAACTACGCATTCATTCGGTATAGGTATTTAAGATAGCAAACCTTAGATTGGTCTTCAAAAGCGTGGAAACGGAATAATGGGCTTTGTGTTTAAAGTATGTTTCCACTTTGATATGAGCATTTCGATATTTCATATCTAGGAGCTTTAAGATACATATTCCGTATGATTCTCATTGTTACGTGCTAATTTGTCACGTCACCAGATGTTATATACTAATATCGCGGCACCAAATGTTCTGTGGTACCAAATGTTAAATACTAACTGTTACAATAATTTGTCTACAATAATATCAAAACCATAATTCATTGCGTTGTGTATTTCTAACCCGAACAACCCCTAAGACCAAGCAGGAGTACTGGTGTTAAAAACATTCACACAAGTCATCATAAGAAAAACTCTGAATCAAATATATATATATAACCAAGGATATTTATTGCAGCATTAAAGGAAGACACTCAATCTTTCAACTTAAATTTCTAGATCTATGGTGTGTTCAGGTGACAACTATTTAAAATAATGCATTTAGAATTATAATATATATATTGCTAATTTCAAATATGCACCGAGATGAATTAATCAAAAATTTACACCGTAAAAATTAATATTAACTTTTCATATGCAGTTATCAAACTCTGCTGGCCAGCATAAAAATACACAGGAATTTAATGAATCACCGAGCATGGTGTCTTTACCAATATTGATAGAGATTACTTAGTTCAAGAAATTTCTTAATTTACTCAGGTAAAAATTACATACATAAATTTAGCAAATCCCTTAGGCAGTTAGAAAATATTACATATTCAAGTAGACCCGTTGGAGAAAAATGATTACATTTATTCCTACATTCAATTACACAATTAAAGGTAAAGTAGAATTTAAATTTTAAATTGTTCCTTAATTAGCAAAAGTTAAAGTTAATTCTCAACCAAAAATAGTAACAACTTAAAGTAAAAAGGTAAAATTTAGATAAGTTTACAAATTTACTATCCTGTCTTAATTCATTATATATAAATTTTAATTACATTCCAAGTTAAGGTTAAAAGTCCTAAATAGATTAATAGTGCAGCAGTTGCTTAAATACACAGCCTGGATTTAAGATCCAGCAGAAAAACCTTGACTAAAAGTTAAATAGAATTTAATTGGAAATTAAACACACATATAATTACTCCTTACATTAATAATTCATCACTGGAAAATTTACTTCAAATAATCAAATCTCTTAAAAAAAATTTTAAATTACCATATTACTTAGGAAACATGTTCACGGAATTTAAGTAGCAAGCTGTACTAAATTTCAGGTGAAATTAACAATCAAAAGGTTGAACTCACTTGAAGGGCAGCGTTGAAAATTTAATTAAGCATTAACTCAACTTATAGATTTTTTTTTCCGGATGTCCCATTCATAACAGGTGTTGAACAAGGCTCTGCCGAACCAGCTCTTCGCAGATGTTGAACGAGGGAGTCCGGCAAGAAATCTGGACACCTGGATCAGACACTATGAAGATGGTAAAGTGCATTCGTGCAGCAAAACAAGAGCTCCTAAGGGTTCCTACCTTTTCCGTCTATTCTCATTCATGCGAGTTGATGGTAGTACTCGAGTTGATGGTAGTAATTCGATGAGGAAAAAAACAACATTTTCGGCTCCAACACGGGGATGGTAAAGTGCGGAGGAGTAAACTTCAAGTGATTTTTTTTTTCTTTTAGATGTTCATCTTTATCTTATTTCCCATCTCCGGCTCTTCCAGAGGAAGAAAAAAATAACGTGCTTCTAACGCTGCGAATCCAAGGCAAAAAGGGCTGAGCATGGCCTTGCATGACGATTTCAATCGTCCAGGCTCCAGAATTTTCGAAAATCACCAAATTTGGTGAATTAGTATGCAAATCTCGCCAAACACAAAACAGTGCTGCGAAAACTTAGTTTTTCCTTCTTCACACCAAAAAAAGTTCCACCCTCGCCACCCCCTTCGCCAACAAGGAGGGGTGAGGGAAAGAATGCGACAAACCTATCACTCCCCTGCCACGCAACCGGACGCAGTACATGACCTTGACGAGAAAAGTGCTCAAAACGGCGCTTATAGCAGAATAAATTTCTAGACACGAAATTCAACAATTTTAGCAATTAAATGGGCATAATTCTCCAACGGGGCGACGTACAGTCATGAAAGTAGGTTCATAAGAGGGTAAATTTTTTCTCTTTAAGAGGTATAAATTTCAACCATGTGAATAAAAAGGAAGTATTTTTAAATTTCAAATATTACGTAGAAACAACCGATTTCCCATTGTCTCCTTCTCCCGAAGGCTAATACTGTCGAACGCGTAACGTAAGAACGAGAACTCTGTTTAACTCGTATAAAAATAATTGATTCAATAACATAAGCAATACAATTCGTGAAGAAAAATTTAGAATAAGCATAAATTAATGCATATAATTTACTCACTCAATAATTAATTAACAAATAACTGCAATTAACTACACATTAATCCATAATTCTAAACTAACCAAAAATCACTACATAACATCATGCATACTGACATCATCATTTATTTGAACACTTAAATGCAAATGTGTAACATATGCAGTTAATATTTCTTCAAGTTTGTTTCAAGTTTATAAATAAGTAAAGATATTCTGAACATACAGAAAAAATATTTTTCTGCTTGAAACTCTTACAAATGTAGTTTTTCTATGTGTATAATTCTTGCAGCAGCAGCAATTATATAAGTGATACTTCGCGTAATTTTATCTGAAATCTAATTCATTGTTTTGCTTACAAGGAGCTTAGAGCATATTTCTGTTAAACGTAAAGTGGCTTACTGGTTTTCAAGCCTTAGAAACGCTATTCTTTAACCCTTTCAGTCCCAATTTATTTGTTTGCTTCAACTGACTTGATTTTTTATGCACTCTTGGCAATAATCACAAAGAATTGAAAAATATCCTTTTAAACATTTTATTTTAAAGGGGGATATTCCAGAGGCCTGGGACAAATATGTAAACTGGTTAGTAATGGTGGGACATATGTGTCCCATTAGTACTAAATTATTAGCATTGTAGAGTCATTAGGATTTTTTTGGAAGCAGAAGAATGAAAAACGAGCAACGCCTTCCCCTGGAATCGAACCACGGACCTCTTGGTTGTGCGTTGAGCGTGCTGACCACTACACCACGAAGGCATGCGAAGAAGGTGGAAGAAATACCTTATATGTTTCCACTTTTAAAGGACGATTGGAGATTAGGGGCCCCAATCGCCAAATTGTGGTGGCGGGGAATCATCATCCACCACAATTTAGTTCGGGTGCCAGTGCAGTCATTAGGATTTTTGGAAGCACAAGAATGAAAAATGAGCAAGG
This sequence comes from Stegodyphus mimosarum, assembly GCA_000611955.2. NCBI lineage: Eukaryota > Metazoa > Arthropoda > Arachnida > Araneae > Eresidae > Stegodyphus > Stegodyphus mimosarum. Next base: position 342,228 of record KK113567.1, on the reverse strand, counting down.
CCTTCGCCAGAAATCGAACCACAGACCTCTTGGTACCGCGTCCAGCGCGCTGACTACTACACCACAAAAGCATGCGAAGAAGGCGGGAGAAACGCCTTATAACATAAAAGAAAAAATCAGAAGAAACTATTTTTATTTTCATAAGTTACGTGTGATAAGAAGTAAAAAAGTTTTTGCATAGTGGTAGATTGCAAGCCACAAAAATTGTTTAGTTCTTTTCTCTTGTCTTTTCTTGGTACAACTGTGACACCTTCTTCTAGTTCGGTGAGTAAGTGATCTCCTATATTCAAAAACTTTTAATTGGATGATGGTTTACCGCAATGTATGGGTATGGCACCATATTGTAGTGATGGTCTACGATATTGTAGGGGTAATGTGTGGTCTACCATATACAATTTTGTAGTGGGAATGTTAGAAATGATACCTACTACCAGTGGGACATCAACTACGTAGTAAATTTGTAGAGTCATTAGGTATTTTTTAAAGCAGGAGAAATGTGAAGAAATGAGCAACGTCTTCGCCGGGAATCGAACCACGGACCTCTCGGTTACTCTTACGCGTCCAGTGTGCTGACCGCTACACCACGAGGGCATGCGAAGAAGGTGGGAGGAATAACTTATTACTCACCCTTTTAAAGGGCGACTGGGGATTAGGAGACTCAATCGTAAAGTCCCGGTGGTGAAGAATTATCATCCACCCCCTTTTTTTAGTTCGGGCGCCATTTGTAGAGACATTAGGTTACTTTAGAAGCAGAAGACTGATAAGATAAATAAGCAACGCCTTCGTCGGAAGCGAACCACGGACCTCTCGTTTACGCGTCGAGTGTGCTAACCACTACACCACGAGGGCATGCGAAGAAGGTGGGAGAAATACCTTATAAATTGATGCAGGTAATTCCCTCTAGGCTTCTTTAAACATCTACTGGGAATTGTATAACCCATTGGGACTGAAATGGTTAAGGAAAATATCAACTTACAAGTTTTCTGTGCTTGATTTCACTCACCTTCTAGAAATTTTATGTAGACTTGAGGGTAAACAGTTCAACTGTAAAGTTAGAAAAATATCGCGTAGGTTGTGCATGTCCGAGTTTTTTTCATTTCGGCTCCTTGCCTACGAGGAAATTCACTCCTGAAGAATAACCGCTGCCTTCCGTCAGATTAAAATTCGTAAGACAGACTTAGGTTGGTATGCTGCAATTCTGAGTCACTACTAGCCATAATAGGTGATACAAGTGAGAATATAATCCCCATCCCCTGATCATATTCTTGCTTGCCCTCGGCTTTCTAGGAGGGATCTTACAGACAATCCATTGTTGGTTCTGAATTTCTTTAGGATGCACAATGTCATGGATCTGATTAAGCCCTGGTAGTCCTTGGGAATGAGAAACAACAACATAGATAAATCATGTAGCCTCAGGATGGAATCAATTGGATATCTTAATTAAAAAGAGTTTTAAAGAAAGCTTGCGTTTGCAGCCAGCTTCAGGTGATTGGTAGTTTTGTATTGCATTATTTTTAGCTTAATCCTCGCAAGATGTGAGTCCATTTGCTTGAAGATGTTATTTATTCTAACAGTGAAAACGTACCCACAGATTGCACATAACACCTACGCAGTCTTGTAGTGTTAAATGAGTTAAGTTAAACACCAAATAGGTGTTATAAGTGTACCAGGTTCTCAGATTAAAACACCACAAATCCTTGAAAATTAATATAAATTTATCTGCTATGCTTTAATTCGAAATAAAAAACAAAACATTTGCTTAGCAGATTTCAATTAAGGATTCCCCAGCGAATCCAACTTTAATGACTTATCCTTCTTTTGTGTACAATCCATTATCCTGAATATTTAAAATATTCTGCTTTGTATGTTAACTTTGTCTAAAATTACATGTTTTCGGGGAATTTCTTCAGAAAATAGATATAAACAAGTATATAAATACAGAAGCTAAGAACAATTTTTCAATACAAAAGGCGAAAGAATAATGTATAAAAGAAGTATAAGAAGTATGAGGAAGAATTAAAGAATTTTAACGCTTCCCTTTAAAATAAAATATTAAAAAACGGGAATGCAGTATTTTGATGAGTATTAAAGACAAAATAAATCTCAATTAAACCATGAATAAATTGTTATTATATTTTCGAAAACTCAAACCTAATTGTTCTTGACGCAGTTATGACAGAATTGCTTTTCAAATTTCGCAGTCAAAAATAATCGCAGTGTTTCTATGCTATTTCTCTTTAAAAATTAATTATTCTTCAACTGTTCTTATAATTACAACTGCAGACAGTCTCGCTTGCAAAATGTTTACGCAAACTATAAAATTTGAATGAAATTATATTGACAGAAAATAAATTATCAAGAAGACAATTTACCTGCAAGGTTTGGAATTAACACAATAACTTCTAATTTTTTTCTTTCAACAAGCCCATTTCCTAAAGGCATTTTTTATCTTCATTAAAATTAATAAAGCACACTGAGATTCATTTCATAAGGAAATTATGACTATGATTTGAATTAACGATTTGGCAAAAGGTTCTTTAAATGCGCTTATTTTCGCCTTTCCAAAAAAAATTGTCCCAATGCATAATTAATTGCGAAAAGTGTGTATTTAATATCGATTAGTTACAAAATGATTGTCATATTATTCTTTTAGTTTGCTTTGTTTGCATCAATGTAACAGAGATTTTGGTAACTTTCTTAAACTTGAAAAAATGTTAAACATTGAAAAGAGTGACATTAAAAAAACGGGCACTTAGATAAACGGGCTGTCAAAGATAGTTATTCAAATAAACCTAACATTACATATTCGTTTATTTCAAAGGAAAATTAAAAATAAATACACTGTCTAATGAAAGATGAATGAATACGCTTAATTTCGAACTGAATGAAATACAACTGAATATAAACAGTTGTGGAGAAGCAATCATAGCTTGATAAAACATATTTGACCAAAACAGACACATCACAGATTTGGAGCTTTCCACAAAAATACTTGCACTGCTTTTCAGAGTATTACAGAGTACAATAAGTAGTTATACTTCAAACTACTAAGAACGTTAAGTTAGTGCAAAACGCATCTAAAGAGAGAAGTTGACACGGATATATCTCAATACTTCGAACTCCCGCTGACCTAAACAACTCAGAAACCTTACTTTACCTTCCGCCGCCGAGAAATCTCTAGTGTTTTCCACTTCTCGAAATTACTGGAAGGCATATGAGAACCAGATACGGTTACAGTTGCATATATAGATTGATTACATTTACTCAGTCACAATACTAATTATAGTTATACATGCCAAGTGTAGTCATGTTTGGTGACTTTTTGCCATTTCTCGCCAAATGTAACAACAAAATTAATTGCCAAATATATCACCAGCTAGAAAATATCTCGCTAGTTTAGCGAGATGGCATTTACGCCCCCAACAGCACTGCGACGTCGCTATGACATTGCAAACGCGTCACACAGTGACGATCTCAATGCGCAGTAACGTTGAAAGAATGACTTAATGTTCCTTAACATCAATATGGCAATGGAAACGTCACATTGCCATATTGATGTTAAGTCACATTGGAAAGTTTATGTGAAATCACACTGGGACATTGCTGTGACGTCACATTGTGGCATTGATGCGTATTCACGCTGCGACGTTGTTGTGAAGTTGCACTGTGATAGTGTTGTGAAGTTACACTGCGAGGTTTATGCAACGACACATTGAGACTTAAATATAACGCCATTGAGTGATATGAATGTAGCATAATAAAGTGCTATGTATGCAATGTCACTAACGATGCAAATGAATGTCACGCAACCCAGGATTACTTTCTAAATGGTTTCCCCATTTGTAATGTGTATACATGAGCCAATATCCCTCAGAAAGTTCTCCACGAAGGTATCCCTTCCTTAGGCCAATAGCCTTCAAGTGCTTTCCCGAAATTAGCCAAGCCAACAACGTCATTGATGAGAATTTGTCCCACTGTTTGATGATAATAGCATTCGGATAAAACAGTTGGAATGACTGTAGTTTTATCTAGTATGAGCTACAGATATTTTTATTATTATTACTATTACTATTATTATATAAATAAGCAATCTAATTTCAATTGCGATAAAAAAATTTTCGCCTTTTTAAAAACAAATGAAGAACGAAAAGTCAAAGAGCAAAATAGTATTTCAATGAAGAGCTCAGCACAAGGAATTTGGCTAATGTAAACAATCGTGCCATTTGTCTAACTTCTGAGGAGATTGTATTAGTACTTATGTAATATACACTGCTCGACATTGAAAATGCAATACCAAGAAGGAGTGGTCAGAAATTTATGCAAATTTTAGAGTAGACGCACGTCACTGAGTTATGCGAATGATGTGAAATGCGCAGCTCTCCGAGGCACGTGAAGTAAGGTATAAGGGTAGGAACGTGCAGAATGGGCAATATTCATGTCGTTATTTCTGCCAGACGAATTATTGAAGAAAGTTGGTTTTTGTCCCGAAGGATCCGTGTAATAGGAGAGAATGCCAGGCCGCCGTCAACGAAGGCGCTTCCAGCAGATAGACGAATTTACGAGGGGTATGGTGATCGGACTGAGAAGAGCGGGTTGGTCCTTACGTCAAATCGCAGCTGAAACACACATGGATGCGAGCAGCGGATACCCACATGGAACAAGGAAATGTGGGAAGAAGGAGGGGTGCAGGTGCAGCCAGAGTGACGTCAGCACGCGTGGATCGACGCATCCGCCGACAAGCTGTGGCGGTCCCGCAAGTCACTTGTACCACGATTCTGTAGCATGTGCAAGATACCCTGGATGTTCCCGTATTGACCAGAACCATTTCCTGTCGATTGGTTGAACGTAGCCTGCACTCACGGCGTCCGTTAAAAAGACTGCCATTGACACCACAGCATAGACGCCAACGTTTAGAATGGTGCCGGACTGGAGCGATGTGGATGACAGAATGGCGAAACTCCGTGTTCTCAGCTGAGTCACGCTTCTGTTTAGCCAGTGACAGTCGCCACATACGTGTGTGGCGCCGACGTGGAGACAGATCTACCGGCAGTAATTGTGGAACGCCCCACCGCGCGACAACGTGGCATAATGGTTTTGGGCGCTATTGCCTACGATTCCAGGTCACCTCTAGTTCGTATTCAGAGCACTATGACGGCTGAACGATACATGGATAATGTATTGCGGCCGGTGGCAATCCCCTACCTTCAGGGGCTGCCTAATGCATAGCAGGATAACGCTCGACCACACAGTGCTCGCATCTGCCAACATGGTCTGCAAGGTATACAGATGCTTCCCGGGCCACCGTACTCTCCTGACCTGTCATCAATCGAACATGTGTGGGATGTGATTGGACGTCGTTTGCAGACTCTACCCCTGCCTCGTTCAGAAGACGAACTGTGGCAAATGGTTGAAAGGAAATAGAGAGCCATCTCTCAGAACACCATCCGCACTCTTATTGACTCTATGCCTAGACCTGTTTCTTCGTGCATCGCTGTCCGCGGGGTTTTACATCCTACTGAGCCGACTCCGTTCTCCCTCTGAATTCTGACTATCATTTTGAAATAAATATCACTTATTGCTGCTCGCTGTCTTTGTCTTTTTCCAAATTTCATCACTTTCTGATCACTCCTTCTTGGTGTTGCATTTTCAATGTCGAGTAGTGTATTAGCGTGATGTACTTCTAGTTTAGAGAACAGGAAACTTCAACAATGATTTAGTGATCTAGTGAAAAATGCTACTCTTCAAGGTATTAAAATATTTCCGTAATATTCGAAATTTTTAAATTATTGAAAACATTCAACATAACCATTTGAAATTTTCTCATCGTACTGAGGTTGTATCTCCCCCTATTAAGCTTATATAACTGTAATCCATTTATGTTAATTACATATATGCATGAACCATAGTGTACAGAAAATGCAGAACGTAGTATATATGATGCAAAAGTGATCATATGGTCATTTTCTAAGCGTATTATTTCACAAATACTTTTGAGTATTCCCTGTCCAGAATAATTTTGTTTCATTCTTAAGAATTTAATAATTAAAGGCACTTCATAATTTTTCAAAATTTCTAATTTGTATTAAAAATCTGAGTTCTTTTTATAGCTTATTAAAAATTCAACTGTATTTCTTAATTTAACGCCATTTTTCTCTCTTTCAAAATAGAAATATTAAAAAAAGAAAAAATAAACAAACAGTCTTTGGCTTTCAATATTTATAATAAATACATTTCTTATAATAATAACTAGATTTCTTAATTTAATGCCCCTGATTCTAAACAGAAATATTAAAAAAAAGTCTATTTGGCTTGGAATGTTTTTAATTATTAAGCTTTTAGTACTGTTTTCTCGTCTCCATTTCTCTCTTTCTTAATTGCTTTTCTTCCAGAAAAAGAGCTAAATTATTTGGATAACTGGATAAAGAAAAAACATTTTAGAACCATATTTATAGGATATTTTCCTATTTGAATATGTTGCTATAAAAGGAAATGTTTCGTTTTAAATTAAAAACTTTTGTAAATCATCACAATCATAGTTCCTTAATTAGTTAACTACAATCTTAGTTTTCAAATTAGCGGTTTGTTGTTTAATCTGTAATACTGAACGAATGGTTATAGGTACAAAAATCAGTAGCTAGAAAACGTGCTTATGGAAACTAAATTACAGAAAATATATATTTATACTTAATCATATTAGTTATACAAAAGGGGCATTCTCTTTCACCATTATTTCTCCATTGGCAAATTACAATTTTATGAGATTTTTATGCTACAAATTTATAATAATTCTCTTACACTCCACACCTCTAATATATTTAAATAATTGTACAAAGGTAAACTACCGTATAACTTGTTTCATTTGATGATTAATATGAATCGCTTATTTTAAATATTTCTGCATTTCCTAAACGTATTTTTCTGCTCTCTTAACAATTAGAGATTAAATTTAATACAGTTTTACACAGTTTATTATGCAAAAGGCATAACAAATTTGCATGAATTAATAATTTCAGTTTATCAAACAATTATTGTTACCTAAGCTGAATAACAAGCTGAATTAAAAATATTCTCAGAAATTTGCATAAAGGAAACACGTATAAAAGTTTAATGTTTTAAAGTAATACGCCATTTGTAAAGTTATAATAATTAAAAAACTTATTATATATAATTAGATCCTGGTTGTAAAAGTATGACATCATTTGTAATGTGGCACTATGTAGCACTAGCATTACTTAAAAAGTAATTATTTTGTGAATAATTTTGGAAAATAGGAATTTTGGAAAAAAAAAAAGATAAATGTACTGCAATAAAATACGTAAAATAAATCCCTTTTTCACATTATCTTTGACCATTAAAAGCAGCAAAAAGTGAATAATATCTACCAAATAAAACTGACTCCCTAAATTAAAATTTTTAAGCAGTGAGACAAAAATGAGGGTAAACGTTTGATAATGTCCTTTCTTCCGCACTCTTTGTAATACAAATAAAAGTTAATTAATTATCAGTTAATTATTTCTTTTTGTTCATAGCATATAAATTATGCTTTTATTATTATACATCAATTATTACTGATATCATTCACATCAATATACAACAGTGCTTACCTGAAAATTTAGCGGTGATGACATCTTTGAACAGAACTAAAATAATGGCCCCTCGAAAATCCTCAAGACAAACAAACTCTATGCAGACAACAAACTTTCTGGTCAGTCTTTCTTAATAATGCTACAGACGGTAGAATGTAAGTTCTTTCACCACAGAATAGTTCAACCATTTCTAAATATCACATTAACAAGAGCACGCTATAAGCTTTCAATGTTGTTACGAATTTTACATTTATTTGGCTATTTATTTAGAATTGCAATTAAAATTGCTTTATATTTTCCGTGCAACGCAGACGACTTTTGAAGAGAAAGCTATGTCAAAAAAAAATAAATAATAATAAAAATAAAAGAGCGCGTGCATTTAATGTTTAATTAATAAATATCCCGTAATTACTGTTGCCATCCAGAAAAATCTAGAAAAATCGAGATTTTCTACTGATAATTAAAAAGCTTATAAAAGCCGAATTGAAACACCTCATCTCAATTGTTGTTGTAGTTGTATCTGTAAAAAGCGAACTGCTGTTTGTTTACTTAATGCTGTTATTGATTGTAGCGATTTCCCTGTGAGATGGAATTATTTTATCTGTTTTGAACTGAGTTTTTTGCTAAACGTTTGAGATATTGTGATATTGTGCGAATATCTCTGAATTATTTCAGCATTTTGATTTATTTCTTGTGGAAAGAATAAAATTTTGTTAACTTTTTTTACGACTTGTGCATTCAATCCATAACGAACCCGTACGCAAGCAACAATATTTTAATGAGAAAGAAGTAACTAAAATTGCAAGCTATTAGCGTCAAAAAATAATGTATTTAGAAAGGTTTATTGAAACAACAACACAACATATTATAACAATGAATCGGGAGGGCAAAGTCAGGGCGCGCTAATACCTCCCATTAAAGAAGAATTACGTGAGCAAAGTTAAGAAAGGTCAGGGTGAGGGAGACTCAGAAATTTCTTGTGGTTTCATTAAAAATTTGCTGAGACGTGTATGTGACATCGGAGTGACATTCACATCCAAATCACAAATTGACATGACTGCGACGTTGTATCATGGTCACAAATGCAATCTGAAGAAAATTAAAAATTTTTTGAGATGTTACTACAACGTCATAGCAACTAAGTGTGCTCTATGGATCAGTATGAAGTAGACTTGCCCCTTTATTCTTCTTTTTCTGGCAAAGCTTTGCCTCTTCAGATTTTCGTGGTACATTATACAAAAGATACTACAATTTCACTAAAATTATTTACATGTATACAAAATTAGTAACAATGCAGTTTAGCTAATTTTATAATTTGCATTTAAAGCTAAACAAAACTAGATCTCACAATTAGATTTCTAAAACATACTTATTGTCCTGATTAAAAACAAGCGTATTTTAGAACAACATTTTATTTTATTGTCTTTTACTTTTATTTTAAATTACTCATAGATATTTTTAATGTGACTGAAATTTTTAAGGAAATAATTCATTGCGATTACATAGTTTTCTTCAGACCGATTAAAAAAATCCGAAAATATTGAAAAACTTTACCACGGTAAAAACCGTTTCAGTGGTTAGCGATGCTGTTGAATCCGGGTCCGAGCCCCGGAGAATGCTTAGATGTTTGTAAGTATACATTATTTTTCCTGGATATAGTAACTTAAAATATTCGAGCACCAAAAGTCTCCTTGAGAAGTTTGGTACCAGGGGAAGAAGGCGAGCCGTCTTTGGATACATCTATTGGGTATTCTTCTTTAAAACCAGGATGGGGCTGAGAAGAGTCGTACTGTCACCTACAATGCACCAAGGGTCCATGCTAGTTGCACGTACAACCTTCCGCTTCCAGCCACGGTAAAAATGGTGGACATTATCTGATATTACTGTAGATAAAAGCGATAAGTCCCAGAAAAAACAGTCCGGGAAAGAGAAATCCATAGATGTAATGGATTTATCTCACAGGAGCTCAGTGAAGAAAATTTAATCTTGCAGTTTTCCAAAATCCTGTAATGTAACAAAAGTAATTTAAAACGTCACTGTTTCAAAAGTACATGTATATTTATTCTTGAAACAGAGACATTTAACCCGCGGGAAAGCGAGCAGGGTGTATCATACACCAAGTCTACAAAAAAGTGGTATATTCCTAACTTGTGAAACTGAAATTCTGTACTGCATTCAGTAGCTGAATTGCTAGTAGTGAGTGACTTTCAGAATCGCTTTTTCGTAGCCTGTGTGTTTCAGAAAAAGATTTGTCGGTATTTTAAAGCATCTGGGGTGTCACATACCCCACGCGACTGTCAACGCAAGTGTTTTTCTAACTGAATATTTAATTTAAAAATTTATATCTACAGCGTAACAGTAGATATTTCTAATCGCAAGCGATTTTAAAGTATCTGAAATTAAATTTTAAAAGATTTTTAAGCCAATTATGGCAAAAAGAATGACTCCCTATGAATTGGAAAGACAGCGGCCGTGAGACTGATTAGAAATATTTGAAAGTGAAGAGGATTACATTTTGGAAACGGAAGGTGAAAATAGGAATATTTTCTACAGTGTTTGGTTTCGAAAAAGATAAAGCATTAATTTCTTATGTTCCTAAAAAAAGGAAAAATTGTTTTTATGCTTTTAACATGATGCTATAGAAGACACTACTGGAGGAAAGAAAATGCCAGAAGTTATATATTTTTATAATACGACATAGGAAGTATTGGGTACTGTGGAGGAAATGGCAGCAAGTTATTTAATTGCCAGAATAACAAGGAAGTGGCCAGTGGTAATTTTTCTTTCTGCACTGAATGTGTAAGGTTTTTGTTAAACTAACAAAGTTTATTTTAATCTGACCTTTTCTATCTGTTCTCATTTCAATTTCCCGTTAGAATAAGCGCGCGTTTCAGCTTTATGCTAATTTGAAGTGGAGCCAAGTTCTATTTAAACGAAAGGTAGAAACCTCTCAGAGTGAGAGAGCTTTTAGTCTCAGACCACTGTTACTCTATTCGACGTTCGCCTGATTAGCTAGTATTTAAATTCTAAGCAGTAGCGCTGTTACGTGATTACTTATTGAAGTAATTCTAAGTGCGTCAGTATTAGTTAAATCTTGCTATGCAACATTTAGTTTAGAGGCCAACCTCACGTTCATAGCTCTGTGAGCAACAACTACTTAATTTCTATTTAGCCTTAGTTTAAATTAATTTGATTGTTCATTTTAGACCCAAGTGCGGTCTTTATTTTCTGTATCCCTCCCGAGTTGGGAAGTGGCTGTACATAATTGTGGTTTAATAAAAGAGGATTTTAAATCATTCTGAAGTGCAGTTCTTCTACCACTTACTCACAGTATTCTACCACAGAACGTAGCTGCATTCAGCTCCCTGTTCAAGATCAGGACTTCACGTTTCATCAAGATGTTTGCCAAGAATATGCACCGAACACTCAATCCAGACAAATGTTGCTGCAATAAATGCTCGAATTATATTAATTTCAACTGCTAATCCACCAACCAGGCACAGAAGCAGATGTCCGTTTTTGAGGGACTTAACATTACTCTTAATAAAAGAAATACGTTAAACAACGATCAGAGATTGATACTTTACCGAGAAACTTACGTACTGCATGCAAAAGAAGAGCAGAAGTTTCGAGAAATAATTCTAACGAATATATGAAATTCGAAGCAACTAACTATAAAAGTTGTGATGAATGCCCTGGAGCCAAGGACAGAAGACCGCGAATGCCACGTTTAAAATGTGAAAAACCTTCTGTGCTAAGAAGACGTGAATGAATTGTGTTCAAAGTGTAAACAAATAAAGCAAGTTGCACTGTGTGTTAGAGATGCAATAAAACTTAGAGGTATGATGTTTATTTTGTTATTATTTTCATTTATCTTAATTTTAACTCTCTATAAGCTTATTTTGGAAATTAATTTTATGTAACCCGAGTCTTATTCGCTTATTAGAAAGGAAAAACAGCTTTAAAACCAAATAAAACTGTTTTTACCGTATTTTAAACATTAGGGTGTGATACCCACTCTTGTATGTTCTTGATGCGTCTTCCGCCAGTTTAAGTAAATAAAATAGTAAAACCTTAAAAACTATTTTTTAATTTTTTCTTATAGTTTTGTGCCTATTCTTGCTTGCTAGGTCCACTCATTTCCGAAAATGTAAGTGAAGTCTAAAATAAAATCCTCATGAGAAGTGCAAAAAAGTTGAATTATGTTTTAGCATCATATTACTATGCATAGGAATAACAAACTGTAATCGCCATACATTCCTTTCGCATTATAACAATTTTCTATCACAACCTGCCTATTCACAATAGTGTCCCGATTGATAACTGTACGCTATAACAGTGTCGACACCTTTCTGCAAGTTAGTCTCTTTAAAAATTAAATTTCTGTAAGTGCGCCCCTGGATGTAAGTGTTCGAAGCCCCAAGAAAATCAGCATCATTCACAGCTACTAGGAACTTTATGCCAGGACTCTACTTTGCAGTTAGGTTTTCAGTATGCTTCTCTGACTAACAAAATAAATGAAAATTTTCAGAACATCTCAAAATCGAAGTCTGGCATATGGCCGCTTTTTAATATTGACAAGCAATGTATACATACCCAAATCCAGACGGATTTAGCCCAGTAGTTCTTAAGTTTGATTAAGTCAAAATGATTAAAATTAGAATTAGTCCTTACTTCGCTTATAATGGATTTTCATGAAACTGATATTATGGAGGAATAAAAGGTATACTTGATATTTAATTATATACTATTCAAAGCCACATATTTTTCATTACTATCATCAATATACATAATTTGAAATCTCGATGGCGATATTCTCACTTCTCAAAAGAAAAAAAATTTTTTTTAATGTGAAAGCTTTCCGATTTTACGTTACGCCCAAAGGGAAGTTTTTCTAACCTTTTGTCTGTTACCTTTATTTATTAAATATCATGTTCTTCGCATCTAAACCAAAAAATTCAAGTCAAGAGCAATATCGCAAAAAATTTTAAATTCAGCATATCTTTAGAATTTCCGATACACAGTCTTATGTACTGGAGATAAAAATGTTTTTTCTATACAACGATGCCATTGCTCTCTTTGAAATCAAAAATTAGTTAGTTTTACAAAATATGAAATCGATAATGAAACAAATTCCAAATTCCAAATTTTGGTTTCCAGATGCCCATATTCGCAGTAGGATTACGTCATTCAAAACTCGATAGCTCTAGGTACCTTCGTTTTATTACAATGCGAGAAACATGGATACATTTATGCACAACATCCTTCATTATTTAATTTCTTTAAATATATTACAGGGCTGCAGTATTTGGTGCAACCAGTTTGAAAAGTGAACCGACATTTAATGTTTCCGATGCAAAATGCCGAAACGAAAACAATAGTCAAACTTCAATAAACAAACAACCGGGACAAAGCGCCTTTGGACTAACAAAATTCGCAGTTTGAGAAATTCTTTGCTAATTTGAAGTACAACCTTTCCGAAAAGGTCATTGCACTCATAATTGTTTTGTTTGTGGTTGAACATATTCTCATATTCAGCACGAATTATAAGCCAATTCTACCTGAAAATTCTGTTTTTATAAAATTTTGTACTATTTATTATTTATTAAATGCCAGGTCATTAGACAACGAGCTATCCAATACGTTTTTACAATACAATTTAAACTCTTACGTGCAGAGCACACGTTCAGATGAAGAGCATCCATGATTTGTCCAGAATCGCACAAAGCACATAAAGGAGAGGAAGTCAGGTTACAACGAAATAAATGAGCACCAAGGCAGTCATGACCAGTCAACAGTCTAAACTCAGCCACAGCAGTAGCACGAGGAGAGTCCGAGACACAATCAGCTTCCAACAGCACCCTCCATGATTTATTTTCAGAAACACTATCAGCAGCATTACAAAAGATTTTTTATAAATCCTATTAATTTCAAGTTTAGAGGTAGGTTTCTGGAAGACCTCTGAAGAATATCCGTACCTTTTTTCGCCAGAGGTCAGCCATCTCGTTTTCCCAAAGGCCACAATGTGATGGCACTTACTGGAAAGCAACCCTTGCTTGAACTCTGCTCAACATCTACCTGCAGTTCTGGACACGAGCACTTTGTTTTCCTAGGTTACTCGCTATGTCCTGAAGAGCAGAACTTGAGTCAGATAAAATTACAGCTTTATCAAGAGAACAGAGACGGGCAGAAAATTTTGTGCTTGAACATTTCTTCCAAGCCGGATCTCTCTTCAATGCATCAATCTCTTCACTATATTACCAAATCATCCTATACTCTTATCGATTTACTTCGAAATTTGACTCTTAAATTCAGCCGACCAAACGGTATAGTGATTAGGGGAGCTGACCGCGATATTGAAGGGTTAGGTTTGAATCACGGAAAGGGCATGGATATAAATTGGCTGTCCTTTCATGGGAGGTAATGGTGGCCGCAAATTAGGTGCCTCTATAAAAAATGACCACCACTTCTGGCCTTAGCAGTGGCAGAGCCGAAATAGCTATTACCCACCAATTGAAAAAATTTTTAATTTATTATTTAGGTCATTTTCTTAAATAAGTTAGAGAGAATAGTAGTTCTAAATCGCCGAAATTTTAAACACTTCATGACTTGGTTTCATTACTAGCTTTTCTATTAGTTTATTTCAGATTAAAGTTTGTTTAAAACATGGTTTCATACATACAAACATCAACCGGCTTATATATATGCTCTTCTTGGATACGATAACGTGTATTTTATACTTAATTTTTAGACTTTAATATCATTTTTGAACATTTTACAAGTTTTATTAACTTTTACATTAAATCAATTAAAAACGAATACGTTTCTTCATTTACTTCCTTAAATAGGACATATTTTGGAAGATAAACTAACTTTCCTTCTATGAAACAAAGCTCTTCTTGTATTTTGTAGGCCATCATACACATATTAGCTGAGTTTAATCACTGGACTTACGTTGTACAGCAAGAGAGAATGTAAAATCATAATCAAAAGTAGAATGCAGAAAAGTAGTTGTAAAGCGTTAGACTCTCCTTTCGCAACCCTAATACATTTGCTTTCTCCTTTTCTTTTTTACTTCTTGGTACGAAGTAAGAAGGAAGTATTGTAATCGGAATTGTATTTCGGATAGCAATATTCCTTTTGACCGATATCGAATGCAATTTAACGATATTTTTGCGTGATATCTGAACGTAAGGACAGAATAAAGGACTCCTTTCCCCAAAAAATAATTACAAAATTAATTTAAAATGGATTCTGAACAGCCTTTTATCGCGGCGTGTGTGCGTATGTACGTACGTATGTATGTATGTATCTCGCATAACTCAAAAAGAATAACCTCAGAACGTTGAAATTTTGTATATAGGACTGCTATAACATGTAAATGAGCACCTCCTATTTTGGTTGCAATCGGCGGCACCAAAAGTATGTAAATATATCCACTCTGTTACTTCAATTCTGCATCTTCTTGTTACTTACAATTTGTATTTAAATAGCCGCTTAGCGCCTACTCGCGCTCGCTATCACTGCCACTACCTTCGCAGGGTCTCTGACATCCTCGTTTTCTACCTCGCTCTCGCTGTTGGCGCACAGATGATGCTCTCTGGTAACTGTGGAATTTAAGGGTCCCACATATTGATATGTATACTACATAGACCCACTCTGTTACACGGCTCAGTGATCTCAGATCTTTTTTTATATGTTGGTAAATTTTGCATTTTTTGCTTTAAAAATGACTGAATTATGTTTTTCGTATCTTACAGTTAAGGTTTTTATCCCTTTAGTTTATCTGAATGCAAGAGCTGTAAAATTATCAACAATTTAAAAGATGTTTAAGAGCGGCTAAGCCTAATAAATTTTCCCTTGGCAGCCATATTTGTTTACATTTAAAACTTAGGAGAACAGTGGATTTGTTGCCAATCTAGAGAAACTAAGCTTCGTAACAGCAAAGGTAACGCCTTGTTTCATGATTGCGAATTAAATCATACTTAATCCGTTCTGCAATTTATCCGAGGAAATAAGTGTTTAAATAAGTGTCTTCGTAATTCTGAATTAATTGAATGAGAATTACTGAATCGTCTGTAAAAAACTGTTTCTTTTCTCTCTTTTCTTGTTTAATTTCTTTTATCGTTTTAGATTTATTATACTGTTTGAATATAACATGTGGCAACGATTAGACAGTTCTTCAGATTATATAATTTTTGTGGATTCTGAGTTATAAAATAAATGACATGTAACGCTGTTAAGTGAACCTAGCGACAGAGAGTCAAGATAAAATGCATAAAATTTAATATTCCGTACATGGAAGTAATGTGGTGTACACATCAGATTTTTTTCAATGTTGCATAAATGTGTGTGTGGTATTGGTACTGGTGATGGTATTGTGGTATTGGTAAATATTTTTGTAAATTAATCCAAGGAGAAACGAATTTTCGGTAAATATCTGAGCAAAAGTAAAAAAAAAGAATAGTCTCTAAAGTAAAGCAATGTTTAAACTATTATGTTATTTTACTGTTGCAATTTCAATGCCTCATTCAAAATAAAAATTGCTTTTTTTTCCAGAAAAATTTGAACATACATTCAGCTTTATTATTTTTTTTCTGTTTTAGTTCATAATTTAATCTATGAATTCAATTTATTCCTTTATTCCTTCATTCACACGCTTCGTTGAAGCACCACAAGATAAGTGCGGAGCAATCTGAAAAAAAGAAAACAAAAGAAATGTTTTAATCTGGCAGAATTCTGAATCAATGTACGAATAAAGAGAAAAACTGTACGTTTATTTCTAGCCAGACATCTGCTGCAGTTTCCACAAGACATGAAAGATTCAAACCTCTTCCATTGAATAAAAAGGGCCTTATTCACTCTTCGATTGCCGACTTTTTTCATATCTCTTTAGCACGCTAACCCGTTCTGAAGATACTCCGAAAGTTCATATTCGAAATATTCTTACGCATGGTTTCCCTCTTTTATTTAACAGAACACGCAAGGTCTTTTAGGAAATTTATTTCCCTCAGAATATTTCTACCTTGATGACAAGAGAAAGGACTGCGTTCCAATTTCATATCAATCTTCAGAAACATATAAGAAGGTGCGAAGCAACTAAATATTTTTGAAGGTGTAAATAGGCTTTTAGATATTAAGTCATATTCCATACGCCAAACGAAGAAAGACTACTAAGAGAAAGCATCATAAGTTTTGATAGTTTAACTCTTTGACGACCAAACCGCCTCTTATGGCCCTTCATTCACCACCCCAAAATGCCCGAGATTGCGATCTCCTTTTCCTCCCTTCCCCTAAGGTATGCAGTAGCAGGTACAATTTCCGCAAATGCATTGTATCAGTTTACTGCGCACAGCTTGTCCTAAGACGTTTAATTGTGGTTTCTTATCTTTAAGGTTGCACATGACATTGCGTTGTTGATTCTCTGATTTCAGTTTAAGACCTTCAGAATAGGTTTATAAAGAATGGGGTCAAAGACTAATGGAATCTTTGTTAGAGCGTGGAAACGATCTCATTCGAAATTTTCGCAGCTATTTCTGCGTTAATGGACGGAAAGGGGAGGAAATTGCTGTGAAATTGCAGGTATTATGTCTTATTCCATGCGCTAAGAGAAGAAAAACTACTACGAGAAAACTTCTAAGATTTCAATAGCTTAACGATCATGTTGTTTTTCTACGGTCAGAAATCTTCGGTTCGATGCAGAAAGTATTCGGAAACCGTTTACTTTCTAATAGGTTAGCTTATAATGTTCTAGCTAAATTGGATGTCCTTGGCAACTAGAATACTTTCGAACTGCGTAGCGAAGTATCACAGAGTTTACAAACGTAACTGAAAGTCCAAAGAAGGGTTCAATTTAAGCTTTATGCATCTCAATAATGATTCACAGATGGCCCCTTCCCGGGCTTACAACAAGCCTCCACTGGAACTTAAGATAAAAAATAAGAAAATAATCTAATGCTAGTTAAACTAAAGCCAGGCGAAGCTACATAGAAACACCTAGCAGATACTTTGATATTATTGTTATTATTCTGGCATGCAGCGTGGAATTCATGTCCCTGTTCTTGCCAGATTCCTGAGTGAATCTCGAATTGGGCCTGACGTCTGAGGAAAAATATAAATAGTATTCTCCAGATAAGCTGAGGTGGGAAAAACTTTGAAGCCCATTGCTTCCTGCAAGAAAATGCCAAGACTGGACGGAGCTGTGATCAGGCACTATTTAGCTGGTAGCGTGGCCTAAAGCAGCGAATCTAATGTCATGAAGGGGTGAGGCTTGTCGACTACTGCATTAAATGAAAAGGTATATGCACATAATTCAAAAACATTACACGAAACACTCAGAAATTGCCAAGTAGAGTATTTGCATGGTGAAGAAATGTTCTTTTAACCCAATACTTGGTAGTTAGTTGCGGTGCTTTAACTTACTAACAGAGTTGGCCCTTACTGAATATCACCGGCGAATCCTAGCAAGCACGTAACAAGCCATGAGCAAGAATGTGGCCAGAAGACAGACGCGCGCTACTAAGTCCTGATATTCTCCCCTGAAGAGACAGAAATTTCCATTTTAATACTAGGTCTACCTCATTTACATAAAATGGTGTAGGGTTCCTTACTTTTATTCTGTCAAATTGAGTAACGAGAAAACTAGTGAACTGCTAAGCGAATAATCGCTCAAGTCCGAGAACAGAAACGTAAACTCAAGAAGGGTTAATTACCCTTTATTTTCTCAAAATAAGATTAACAGTCCTTTTTTAGGCCCCTTTTTTAGGGAGTACAACAAAGCCTCCACTTGGGCTTAAACTGAAATGTAGAAATTAGAACTTATTAATGACTAACTGAAGATATTTAGCCGAAGGTAACACAATTCTAAACTAGTTGGCTCGTAATATTTAATTAGCAAGCTAACTAGCAGAAGGCACGTAATACGGCCAAGCGTAGTAACAGCTTAGAGAGACGTATCCCAAAAGCAAACGCGTGTTATTCAGAAATCCTAACTCTCTCTTCTGAAGTCAGTTGAACTTGACTTGAATACTATTCTCATTAGCATTTAACGCGATTCTAAAAACTCATTCTGGTAGGAAATTGTAAGTTGAAGCTAGAAGAGATAGAAAAGAAGAATTAAATTTAAATAACTGTTATGAAATTAAAATATATCTTACAACGGAATCTTCTTGAAAATTAATCTGACAGGGAATCGTAGGCGGGGAATAAGGAATTATAGGAAATCTCGTTTAAAAACAAAAATAACTATTAGGAAATTAAATAAACCCCTACAAGTTGTTACATAGTCGAACCCTGCTGTGACGAACTTCAAGGGACTAAATGTTTGTTGGCTATTTTTCTTATCAAATCGGATAAATATATCCGACTTGATCAGAAAAATATTGATAATTTCACAAAATAGTATAACAATTGGTTGAGAAATCCCACAGGAAAAAGCTGATTAATTGTCACATAACCCAAATGATATTAATTTCAATTTTAGAAAACATATCAAACAATTATTATGCGCAGCTACTAAACTCATTTTTCGCTCTTTTTCGATTTCACTATATGTAAACAGACTCGTCCCTCCACCTACACTTCCCACCTAAAATACGTATTTACAATTATGAATAACATAATCAACCTTGAACAGAATACTACCTGACAATTCATAGAATTCGAATGGAAGAAAAGAACCGATTGTCTGATTGGATCAAAGAATCAAATTGTCTGAATGGATTGTTTGAATGGAATCAAAGAACCGGACACTTTCTCTGAGTGGATCAATGTTTCTTAATGTGTGATAGAATAAAACCTTTTATAGTATATTTATTTGTTTCTGGCATTTCCAAGAATTACGCGTTACACCTGGCCTCCCATAGCTTTTTCTTTTTTGAAGAAGACAGAGAGAGGTCGTGATGAAGATAAAAAAACAGTAATCTAAGAGATATTTTTCGTTATTCTAATAATTTAAACACGACGAATTTCATTGTCATTAATTTTTACTACCTTGTACCAAGTAAAGGAAGTAATCACGAAAAATTCCGGGTATCATATTTCAACGAAAATATCCATTTTGACCGCTATCGAATGCAATTTCACGATGTTTTTGCGTGATATCTGTACATAAAGACAGAATAAAGGATTCTTTTTCCCCAAATGAATTACAAAACTGATTTAAAACGGATTCATAAGAGATTTTCGTGGCATCTGTACGTACGTATGTAAGTCAAAAATGAGTAGCCTGAGAACGTAGAAATTTCGCATATAGGACTGCTATAATATGTAGTTGTGAACCTCCCTTTTAGTGTTGCAGTCATCAGCACCAAATATACACACACCTTCTCTGTTACTCGGCTGAGTGAGCTCATTTTTTTTAATTCTTATATATTGGTAAATTGCGTATTTTTTGCTTTAAAATAAATTAATTATGTTTTTCTTATCTTCCGGTTAAGGTTTCTACGCCTTTAGTTAATCTGCATGCAATAGTTGTATAATTATTAACAGTTTAAAAGTTGTTTAAATGCGGTAAGCCTAACTTTTGTTTACCATAGCAGCCATATTTATTTACATTTGAAACTTAGCAGAATAGTGAATTTAGTTTATTCCATGTTGCTTGTTGGCCGAATTGCTTGTTTTTGCGTAGAAATTCTAATTTTAATTGTAATTTTTTTTTTTTTTTTGTTTTCTTTTTTTTTTTTTTTTTGTTTAACTGTATTTACTGCTTTACTTTTTTTTTTCTCTGTAGTTTTCAATTTTTAGTGAAGATATTTTGAGGTTTTTATGTGTTTTCGCCTTGCCGCGAGTTGCAAACAGAATTAATTAAATGAGAAATATATCTCTAATGAAATTCGAGAAAATAAGTTTAAACGAAAGGCAGAAAAAAAAAAGCGTATATTTAATATTCGTACAAGAAAGTCATGTAGTGTATATATCAGATTTTTTTAATTCATTACTGCAGATATTCTAGGAACAAATTGTAAAAATACAAAAACTTTTCAGACCGAGCTCGCTATAATTAATTTTCATAAATTTGGAAGTTCACTATAGCCGTATAATACAATATTAAGCGTACAGGAAATTGGATCGAACCAAAAGGTTCATTCTTTATATAAACAGGTTCGGTACTGAGAGATTAACCGTGCTTTTAATTTAACCGTTTGGACATACTCTAATGTAAACTTGAATTAATATCTCTGTGAAATTTTGTAATTGTTAAAACTATTAAATACATCTATTTGCAAATATTTTAAATTCCATTGCGTGAATCATTAACTGAGATTCACATAACCTGGTTCCAGACTAAGTACAGTTAAATTAGCTTCTGTTGTAAATAATAAAAAAATGGCTGTGGCATCATCTGCTATCACTATTGTTATCTCACTTATTTTGCTTTTCCTGTCTATATCCTTCGTAGACAGTTTGTTTTACACTGATGAATTGGGATAATAATATTTCAATCATTCTGCGATAAACAGACTTAATTTTTTATTTAGACAGGACAGTGTTAACTGTTAAATCTATAATGCTATAATTAAGAACTGAATGTATTAAGAAGTTCAATTTTCTGTTTACCAAAGAGATTTTCACAGTTTCAGGTTATACGAAAACTTAAATGTAATACCTTTTTATAATAGCTGAGGTATTTGATATTATGACATTTGAAATATAAATTAAACTACAACTTATCTCTTCAAATGTTTTATGACGAAGAATCTGAATGTGTTAATTTACTGCTTAATATTTTGGAAGAATGAATTTTGTATTAAAGTATACCTGTTTCGTATATATGTGTTGATTGACCGTTTGGTTTTCACAGTACTTGCTAAGTAATGCGTATCCTCGGAAAAATGCTAATAATAACATGGCGTGATGTTGAATTAAATAAATCCTTGTTTGACAGCATTGCAATTAAAGATATAATTTATTATGCGTAATAACAACATTCAGATTTGTTTACAGATTAATGAACCATGTTACATCTACTCGTCCTGTTCTAAACTTTTCCCCTACGATAAAATTTACGTGATATTACTTTATTAAACTAAATGCTGACAATCTGCGAAAATGAAATAATTTTGCAAGAAAACTGCCAGTTTAACATTTAGTTTGCTTGTAGAGAGTATAGGATTTTTTTATGCTGAGAAACGTGAAAAATGAGCAATGCCCTCACCGGGACTCGAGCATCGAACCTCTCAAATACGCGCCGAGTGTGCTGACCATTACGCCACGAAAGCATGCTTAGAAGGCGGGAGAAAGGCCTTATATACTTCCACTTTTAAAGGATTAGGACTTTTAAAGGATTTTGAGGATTAGGGCACATAGTGGGTAAATCCTGGTGGTAGAGAATGATCATGCACCACCTTTTTTAGTTCGGGGACCACTATAGAGACATTTGGATTTTTGAAAGCAGGAGATGTGAAAAATGAGCAACGCCCTTGCCGGGACTCGAACCTCTCGAATACGAGCCGAGTGTGCTGACCATTACACCACAAAGGCATGCTAAGAAGGCAGGAGAATACCTTAAAAGCTTATCTCATCTCTCTTTGCTAAGTCACTAGCATCCAATTTGTTTATTTTTTTACTTTACTTCAGCCTCTAATTATGAACTATATTTATTAACAGATCGCAAAATAATCTATTTATATAAATTATCTATATAAATTATTCAGACGTGTTCAGTGAAAGATGATGCAATATTTAAATATTTTTAGGCATTAGCTATTTCTAATCGACCTCTGTCCGTCCTTGAGAGATTTCTAACGACAATGAATGCTTTATAGACATCCGTTGAGATTAACTGTTCTTGAGACAAAGATTCATAGATTACATTCATCTTCTGTGGAAATTTTCATTCCCAAGCAAACACGTATAATACAGATTTATGCATAAAGCTAAATGCTTTTGTTTTGTTTTAACTTTGCTCAGTTTTTGGAAAAAGAAAAGCAAAAAAGAACATTACTTTATTTTTCTTAATTATATTAATATCATAAATATTGTAGTGTGCTCATTGCCCTTTAAATAAAAAATTGTGTAATATTTTCAAGAACCTCCAGACAAAGAACATAATTTGAAACAAGCGGACTGAAAACGTAAATTTTAATTTCTGAACGCTCAGGAACATATGGACTAATGCAATCACCGAACATTAGCATATCGGTTGCAATTATACATTATTCAATACGTATTTATACTACAATGTACATTAATACATTGTAGTACAATGGCATACACATACAACAGCATCGAACACTAACATGTATACGTATGCAATACACATACAATAATTAAAATACATACGGTGCAATATGTACTGTTTTAAATTTTAGCTGAGCAAGATTTTCTTTTTATTTTTCCCTCCTCCCTCCTCAAAAAGGAATAAAACATTGTCGTACAATACAATAACATTTAACACTAACATATATACACATACAATAATTAAAATACATACTGTATAATATGTACTTTTTTAAATTTTAACTGAGCAAGTTTTCCTTTTTATTTTTTCCTCCCTCTCCATCAAAAAAGAATAATTACTACGCTATATAATATTCAAAAATGCCAAATGAATAAACCTAAGAATATACCAAAATGTGTATCATAATAAAATAATTCTACATAAAGAGTAGATAAAGAATAACACATAATATGACCCATGCAGAAGCTATTTTGGCTCTGTACCAAAATCGGCTGCTTAGGACCTGATTTAACTTTCTGTCATGTTCGAAAATTAACTAGTGAAATCCGACAAATTTTTACTTTAAGTCATAACTAGAGTAGTAATGTTATATCAGCCTTAGGGGTTTTCCTAATATTTCACAAAGGCAATTAGGAGTTTTGAAGAATTACTAAGATTTCGTTGGCAGGTTTTTCCTCAAGTGGGATTAATGCGCGAATTTCATATTTTTAAATTTCTGCTACACTAGTTGGTTTTGTTTATCTTTTAATGTGTTTTCTACATATTAGCTTTTATGGCTGAATTTTTAGAAGTTTCTTATTCTAATTTTAATAATCAATATGAACGACTTTCTGCTTTGTACATTGCGAAAAAAAAATGGGACAGTTTTATATCTCCTGTTTTACTTGGCCGGTTGACGAAATCCAGCTTGCGTTTTTCATGTCTCGAAAGCGCGACTTAGGATATGTATTAGATTTTTATGTAGCGTTGTTTTAGTACAAATATTTTGACAAAAAATCGAACGTTTCCTGAAATGACATGCCAATTGCTTTTCATATTTCTATTCTACGACTCAATTTATGGCAAACTGCCAAGTTTTGTAAAAATCGCACACGTACTTCTTAAAATATTAGCTCTAAAAATTTTAGTTCCTCAATGTTAATTTAATTTGATATGTATTTATTTATATCTATTTTTTTATTATACTTACTTGACTACTTCTTTCAGCGTTCGAAATTTAGACTTAATGCAAATGTAATTTGCACATTTTTTATGATTTATTTTTTAAATTTGTATTTTTAAATATTTTTCATAAATTTTTCGAAAACATTATTTTAGTATAGCCTATAAAATTTGTAAAATGATCTTAAAGTAAATGTATTTCTAGGCGCACCTGCCAAAAATTAGAGTATTTTAGTCAAAGATATACATGAATTTACATATTGGCGCATTTTGGAATTTGGCGTATTTGTTGAAAGCGATAATAGCATCAAATGTGGTTAAAACACTTTATTAAAACTATTTGAAAGTAGGAACGTTGTGACTTTTTCTCCGCTCATACACAATGTAAAAAGGGAAAGAAAAATAGGTTGCTATAAATTAAGAAGTTCGCTAAGTGAATTATTCTTAGCGAAAAAAAAAAAAAGAAATGCACCAAGATAAATTTTTGAATTTCTCCACAACATTCTCACTAACAATAACAAAATTTAATATCTAGGCATAATTTGAGTGGTAGAATCGAAATATGGAAAAAGAATTGTCATGTTATTTCAGAAAAAGTCGGATTTTGTGTCAAAATACCTATGTTAGAATGATGCTATATATACATCTAATACATATCCTAAATCACGCCTTCGCTAAGTCTCTGAAAAGCGCAATTTGAATTCCGTCAATCGGCCCAGTAGAACGGGAGATATAGAACTGTCCTGTTTTTCTTTTTGGGCAGTGTACATGAAAAGGTGCGAATGATAACTATAGGACATGGTAAAACCTAGAACACCAGGGAAAATTTCAACGGTAGTTTACTCAAATTAAGCCTAAGCACACATTTCTAAGTCTCCAGACGTTGACATTTTTACTCAAAGCCCGTATAATTTTGTTTAATAATATGTTTAATAGTCTTATACGTATGCGATAAGTCGTACGTTGTTGTCATTTTCTTGGCTTCATTTTTGTGACGCCATGCTTACTCCATCTATTCTGACCTCCTTGGTTCACTATAAATGGCGTATAACTTTTCAAATTGTTGCTACCAAATGTTATCGCCCTGTATTACTTTTAAAGACTTTAAATAATGATGAATCTGCCTGTATGTATGGATGATCCTGACATTGGGAAAAAGTGAGGGTACCTAGAGCCATTAAATTTTGAATAACGTTGTCCTTCCTCTGAACATGTGCACCTGAAAGCCCGAATGTGGAATTTATTTTATCATCTATTTCATATTTTCTAAGACTTTTAATGAATTTTGGATTAACAAACTCAAGAATTTGAAAAGAAATAGTGGCAATACCGCTAGCTTTGAAATCCTTGAATATTACTGTGGAATAAAGCATTTTTATCTCCAGTACTCGAAACTATCTGTCGGAAATTATAAAGATGTGCTGTTTTTAAATATTCTGTGAATTTGCTATTGAACTGAGTTTTATGTGGTGTAACTGCAAAGAGGTGATATTTAATAAATGAAGTTAAGATAATATAAAGTTAATAATAAAAAGACTAAGCCATCTTACTAAGAAAACTAAGTATTGGTGTAATGAACTGAGAAAAGAACTTAAAAATGTACAAGTGTATGCCAGAATGCATCGGGAATTCTAAACATATGTTGTTAAGCAGCTTTAAAAAGTTTGTGATTTTGTTGTTGAACTTAATCTAGCACGTAAGTGAAATTAAACGATGCTTAGTAATAAAGCTAAAAAGGTAAAAAAATATATATATATATATAAATAAATAAAAAAGGGGGTTAGCGGTAGTGAGTGCAAGAGCAGACGAGTTTATTGCACTCAGCCAGAGGGTAAAAAACCTGATCAAACCCTTCTGGGGCGACTGTTAAAATCTAAAACCTTTCAGATTTACTTATTCATTCATTTATTTGTGTTAATCTTAAGTCTTAAATTGTGTTACTTAACTTTAGAAATCGGGACTCCAAAGTTATATGTCAAGTTTCATTTAATGTAACAGTATTGAATACGTTTCCAGAACTTGGCTTATAAACGTTAACTTTAAAAAATTTGTAATATAATGCGCATTTAAATGCATACTAATCATCTGCGTTAACTGCGTTTCTGTTAGACTTCATGATTTTCTGTCTTCCATATATTTTGAAATTTTATTCTAAAGCGCACAATTCTAAATTAAATCTCAAGTTGCAAAATCTTCCTTTTTTTTGAGGAGATAAAACGTATTCCCTAGAGCGTATGATCATATGATATTAGTATACCTAACACAAATTCTTATCATTCAGAATGTCGTACAAGGGGTATAACTATGCGAAACACCTGAAGCAATCCCCAACACGGCCTTCAGGCTATCAGGTTATACCGATGAAGACAGCTTCATAGCAAAGCATTAAAGTGCATATCCCGATTCGGTCGATCTCTTTTAAACTAATCTCTAAACGCAAGACACTACTACTAAATCCATAATACTCTCTCATAATACACTGCTACTCCGCGTACAGGCAGGGTTTATGTAGCTGCCTTCGAGGACATTCTGGAAAAACCTTGTAAGAATTCGTTCTAGGATGTCACGCTCCGTCTATGGAATACCGCCAATTTTTTCGTCAAATGTCGCCAAATGGACAATTTCGAGGCCAAATATGGCAATCATGTCTTTCCTTGGCACTTTCTGGCAACCCTAAACCCGCTTTGCGGGGAGGCTACCTTCGTATCTTGGAGCTAAGCTAACAGGCTCGGTTTTTCTTTGGTCTTTTCTTTATAAAAACGTTTTGTAAGTGGAAATTTTGACAGCTACAGTTTAAACGTTTCATTACTATTTTCAGAATGACACACACACACATCAAACATACGTACGTACCTGCAATTTGACTAATACAGAATAAATAACAACATTTTAACATGAAGGACTTTGGATCTGCAAAAATTATCCAAAAAGCTTCTTCCGTTAATGAATTGGGTTTTCTTGAGGCTTATCATATTCACAAAGATTTAGCAAGTTTAGTGAACGATTTTAAGACTAATCCAGTCCTTCCTATAGCTTTTAAAATTCCATTAACATAATTCTTGATGATTATTTTTGCCGATAGATGGCGTTGCCTCCTCGCGCGTGGTTCTACCCGAGAGTATAAAAAGCCGTTACTGAGGTTTCTTTCCCTTTCTAGATATTTTGTTCTCCTGTTGAGAAGGGACCTGTAGCTGCCCTCGAAATCGATTGAGTGTTTTTAGTAAATGTATGCCAAATACAAGGTTGTTTCAACGAATTTGATTTAAATAACAACAAGCAAACATAAATAACCAAATGAATCAAAATAAAAGGATTATAAACCACATCAAAGAGTATAGTTCTATGAAAGTTTCGACAAGGAACTCCCGCTAGCAATCGAAACAAAAGCAGCTTCTATTTAAAACATGGGGAGGAAGGAACGTGGTGTGGAATCAAAAACATTTATGCTTTCGTATGTTTCGGAGTATACAAATAACATCTTTTTCTAATTGCATTTTTCGATAAAAGACCGAATTTTAAGATTATGCACTTTTATGATTGTCCCAAGAGATGAAAAATATGCTTAGAATATTACTTTACTTTCTTTTGGAAAACTGAAGAATTTTTTTTTTCTCTTAAGCATGTTACGTATCACTTTTTTTTTTACGTATCACTTGACATACAGGCTTAAATGACATAAATTTATATTAGTTAGAACAAATGCTTTTTCATTTCCTTTAAAATTTTAGTTGATTTGTCTTAATGTATTTGAATTATAGATGTATGAGAAACTATACATTTATTTATATATATTATTTAATTTTACTGTAGTATTAATGCTTATTTTGAATTAAACAAAATTTAATTTAAAATTCTTATTTTTTTAATTCTAGGACTGATTAAATGTTTTGTTAAAAACACTTGCTTATTGCTTTTTAAAGCTAAATAATGCCTTAAAGTTTTATTTCAGATTTAATTCAATACTCTATCGCTTTATTTAACTGAAAATGTAATATATTGTTACGAATTTTGTACTAAGATAGGTAACTTTAGTAGAATTATAAGCAATATTGTGGTATTTCTTTTGAAACGAGAGAAATCTATAGAGAAGCTAAGCTGAAAAAGTAGGAATACAGGGGCAAGTGCATTTAAATTGAGTAACTGGGTATCTTGGTAATTTGGCAAGAAATCTCCAAAACTTCGCCAAATTAGACTATCTGAGGACATTTTAGTCCGGTTCCTGTATCACCTAACGTGTATTGAAATTGAACAAATGTAACTGACTACTATGTTAAATGTAACTGTAATTCCAACCTCGTATTGCTTTCCGGTAATTTCAAGCAGAAAGTATTAGAAATATCTCGGCAGCAGGTTAAAAACTATTTAAGACTGAAGAGAAAGCATTTGCTGCCTTGTTTAGTTAATTGCTTTTGTTGCGAGTTGTTAGTTCAGCGTGAGATCGGATAAGCTTTCTCTTTAGATGCTCTTTGCACTGCGCTGTGATTAAACATCCTTAGTAGTTTGAAGAGTAACTCCTGATTGTACTTTGTGATACTGTAAACACCCATACGAGTATTTCTATGAAAAATTACAGAACTTTGAAGGGTTTCTGTTGATAAAATAAATTTTATTAACCTAGCACCGGACCTATGTGCATTCAATCTATTACGAAAGCGTACGCAGGCAAAAAATATTCTAAAAAAAGCAACAACAGTACATGAGATCGATTCAAATAAGATTTCATGTCATACGTGTGAAAATTTCCATTCTAAAGAAAATATTATTAACAAAAAAATGAAGTTTCAGAGTTCTTTTTTTTAAGTTATAGAATCTCGTACAATCTAATGTAATGACAAATGACAAGCTGCATTTAAAATTTGTTATTGTACTATCAGTTACTTCCAAATTTGAAACGGTTTTGAAATTACGGTTAATTTTATAAATATTGTTACGAATTTCACATTTATTTGGCTATTTATTTAGAATTGTAATTAGATTTGCTTCATGTTGCCTTAGCAACGCAGACGATTTTTGATGAGAAAGCTACGTCAAAAAATAAATAAATAAATAAATAAAAATAAAGGAGCGCGTGCATTTAATGCTTAATAAATAAATATCTCGTAATTACTGTTGCCATCCAGAAAAATTTAGAAAAATCGTGATTGTTCTACCGATAATTAAAAAGCTTATAAAAGCCGAGGTGAAACATCTCATCTCAGTTAGTTAGTTGCTGTTGTTGCTGTTATACTTGTAGCTGTAAAATGCGAACTGCTGTTTGTTTACTTAATGCTGTATTGATTGTAGCGATTTCGCTGTGAGATAGAACTATTTTGGTTAATCTTCGGATTATGGTAACTTGGCGGTTTCTTGGCGAAAATTTGGCGAGCAACCTTGCTACAGCAACCTGCCAGTTTTTTTTTTTGG
>KK113567.1:287636-309691 GCA_000611955.2 Stegodyphus mimosarum | reverse complement strand
AAGCCTACGGAAACACTCCAGGAGCTTGCCACTGATGTTGAAAGGCTGTCCCACCTCGCCTTTTCGGAGTGCCCGACAGAAACAAGAGAAATCCTGTCCCTGCAATACTTCATCGACGGCATCCGGGATCCTGAAATACAGCAAGCACTGCGAATGGCAGATGTGAAGGATATAAAAAGCGCTCTAGTGTACGCTATGAAGTTCGAAGTAGCTCAGCAAGCAACTCGTAAAGGTCACCACCCATTCAGAGCTGTGCGAGTCCACGAGCCAGTGGATCAGTTGATGGCTCCTTTAGATGATTTAACAAGATAAGTGAATGCCTTGCAGCGGAATATTGGTGATAAGAAACCGACAGTAAAGTGCTCGAACTGCGGTACTTTAGGGCACATGCGAAGGAACTGCCGAATATTCAAAAGCTCGGAAAATAAGACGAACGATATAAACAGAAAATTAAATGCCATGAGATGGAAAAGTAATGACAAAGAACCAAAATGCTGGAACTCCGGAGCTGAAGGCCACCTACGAAGGAACTGCAAGTTTGAGCGATAGTGAACAACCCCGTTTTAAAGCGCTCAAGATTTCTGCAGTGTGTGGCAAGAGTAATGGACTATCCATTAATGGGCATATCGACGGAGTTCCTTGCAGTATGATCATTGATACAGGAGCTAATGTTACCATAATTCGGAAGGATTTAGCTCAAAAATTTAAGGAAAAACTGATTTGGACGCCATCCTGTGTTACTCTCCAGACTGCGTCAGGCGAGAAAATTGATGTAGAAGGAAAGTTAAATGTGAACATCACCTTTGGAAGTGCCACCTACCATCACACAGCATATGTGGCGGATATTACAGACCCCTGCATACTAGGATTGGACTTTTTAAGGAAATATAATTTTTCCTTAGACTTCAAAAACAACAAACTGTTTTCAGCGTTTGAGGCCATGACTATCGATCCTCAGAAAGGATCTTCACCACGAAACGCCGACGTGTCGTCTGAAAGACCCTGCTCAGAAAGTTGCCGAAATCATACTGAGATCGAAGAGAAACCCGAGACTACCAGCAATTTTCCAGCCCAGATGCTCATCGGTCGCGATTTTCGTCTGCCTTGCGATTTCTTATCTGACCGCCTTGCAGATGCGCCTTCATCGCCTGAGGAATACATCCATGATGTCCAGGCCCGGTTTGAAGTGAAGCACCGTTCTGCACGAAAACGAGTCAACTTGGCGACGAAACAGATGAAGACCCGCTACGACACGAGAGCTACTGGACATCGTTTCAACGAAGGAGATAAGGTGTGGTTATGGAATCCGACTCGTCGAAAAGGACTTTCTCCGAAACTACAATCACCTTGGGATGGTCCTTACACAGTCCTAAACAGGCTGAACGACGTCGTGGTTCGGATCCGTAAGTCATCAAACTCTAAACCTAAAGTCGTTCATTATGACAGGTTAGTTCATTACTATGGCCATAGTACGTAGTGTATATAATTGTAAATAGTAATGTACATAGTATAAGACCATGGTCCTATTTGTATTTAGTATTTGATTTGTATTTGTTTAGTATTTGATAAGTATTTGTATTTGATAGCATTTGTATTTGATAAGTATTTGTATTTCATAGCATTTGTGTTTGATAGTATTTGTACTTAGTGTTTGATAGTATTTGAACTCTATTCAGCGTTGGATAGAATTTAATTTGCTGAAAGTCACTTATTGCAATTGTTGTTTATTTTGTTATCATAAAGTAATGTTTATTATAGCACTGAGGCCTTAGTTGTAAGTTTGGCTTCCTGTCCAAGGATTGTACTGCCCGGGACGTGCAGTCCTTGGGAAGGGGGCAATGTTACGAATTTCACATTTATTTGGCTATTTATTTAGAATTGTAATTAGATTTGCTTCATGTTGCCTTAGCAACGCAGACGATTTTTGATGAGAAAGCTACGTCAAAAAAAAAAAATAAATAAAAATAAAAATAAAAGAGCGCGTGCATTTAATGCTTAATAAATAAATATCTCGTAATTACTGTTGCCATCCAGAAAAATCTAGAAAAATCGTGATTGTTCTACTGATAATTAAAAAGCTTATAAAAGCCGAGGTGAAACATCTCATCTCAGTTGTAGCTGTTGTTGTTGCTGTTATTACTTGTAGCTGTAAAAAGCGAACTGCTGTTTGTTTACTTAATGCTGTATTGATTGTAGCGATTTCGCTGTGAGATAGAACTATTTTATCTGTTTTGAACTGAGTTTTTGCTAAACGTTTGAGATATTGTGATATTGTGTGAAGATTTGTGAAGAAATATTTCAGCATTTTAATTTATTTCTTGTGGAAAGAATAAATTTTTGTTAACTTTTTACGACTTGTGCATTCAATATATTACGAACCCGTACACACGTAACAATATAAACAGCATTTTGTAAAATTTGAAAATTTTATTTTGTAAGCAATTTATTAAAATCTCAGTGGTTTGCCAAAAAAAGGAAACTGAAATTCTTCGAGATTTTGTGATTCGAAATAGTAATAATTAATTTTTAAATATAAATTAATTCAAAACAGCATGGATATTCTTCTCGTATTAATATCTCTGAC
Source organism: Stegodyphus mimosarum (assembly GCA_000611955.2). NCBI lineage: Eukaryota > Metazoa > Arthropoda > Arachnida > Araneae > Eresidae > Stegodyphus > Stegodyphus mimosarum. Next base: position 307,107 of record KK113567.1, on the reverse strand, counting down.
TAGGAACGCATGAGAAATACTGAAATCAGAGAATTACTTATATCGATAACATTCTTCCAGGTAGCAGGTACATTTCTCTGAACTTTTGCATTTTAGGGAAAATGCGATTTAAGTTATACTAAAAGCAAATGCGGTACAAAACTTTGCAAAAAACACAACCAGAAGGAGTGTTCTCAGCCCGAAAAAGCACCTTTCAAAATAACATTCTTTTCTCAAGGGAAAGGAAAACGTCCAAAAAAAAGAGAAAAGCAGATGATTTATTGGTTTACGTTCAGTAGAATTCCGAAGAAATCTGCATTTTTACATTTTTATAGTGTTCATTTGAAACCAAATGCTGTACCAATTGTTGTATTAAATCTATGAGAAATCTGGATTTCTCAGGTTTTATTTTGGAGGCTTTGCAAGTAAACAAACAGTTCGTAAGTAAATTTTTATCTCCAAATTAGCGTTTTAAATTAACGTTTTCGGAATTTTTAATTAATATCTCGCAAAACTCCTCAACAATGAAAAATTATTAACTCGCGCAACTCGCAACAACCGATTCGTATATAAATATTTTGTTACCAAATGAGTGTTTTTAATATTTATAATATCTTGCAATAAATAATTAATATCTAGGGCAACTCGCAATAACCAATTCGTAAATAAGTGTTTTGTTGCTAATATAGCGTTTACAGAGTTTTAATTAATATCTCGGCTGATAAAAATCGTACATAGATGACAATGGTGAAAATGGCTTCCCACGAATTTTTAGAATCCGGGAGTACCTTTCTCAAATCTCAACTCCCGCCGTTCTGGAAGAGATGATATTACTACAAACAAACAGATAGACGCGAAATGATCTTAATGGATCTAATGATTAGATAAGATAAGATAAGAAAGCCTGGATAGAGGACAAGCTATTGGCGCCATCTGTTGATGAATCCAGAATTAAAACATAATTCCTTTAAAGGCTGAAGGCAAAGCTGGTTTGGAATTAGGGTCGTTAACTAGAACAGAAAGATTTTCTTGAATGTGAATATCTTATCTCGTTCATTTGCGCTTTTGCAGCTGAGGATGGTGGTTCGGTAAAACCATCGAAACTAGTCCTGTGAACATTTAAAAATATAACGCTGATTTTTGTTATTTGACTTCTAAATTAATATTTGTTCGGCGTGTTATTGTATCTTAAGTATAGATTTTGTTAAGTCATATTTTTTAGTTTATAAAGTATTTCTCCCACCTTCTTAGCATGCCTTCGTAATGTACTAGTAAGGACGCTCGCGCGACGACGAACGTTCCGTGTATCGATTCCCGGCGAAGGCGTTGCTCATTTTTCAATACTCCTGCTTCATAAATAAACCTAATGTCTCTACACTGGCGCCCGAATTAAAAAGGTGGTGGATGATGATTCTCAACCACCTGGATATGGCGATTGGATCCCCAAACTTCTAGTCACCCTTTAAAAGGGGGAGCATATAAAGTATTTCTCCCGCCTTTTTCGCATGTCTTCGTGGTGTAGTGGTCAGCACGCTCGACGCATAACCGAGAGATTCCGGTTACTGTGGTTCGATTCCCGGCGAAGGCGTTGCTTATTTTTCAATACTCCTGCTCCATAAATAAACCTAATGTCTCTAAAAGCTGATCACAAAAAACTGCTTATTACACACATCTTAGAAAACTTATGTAAATTCTTAATAAAATGCAGTTATAAATGTTTGCCTAAGATAATGAAGGTATCAAATTATGACCATTTGTAATTCTTTTGCTATTGGCATGCATTGTACCCACAAGTATCTTTCTAACCAATAGAATTATAGTATGTAAAATAAAGTGATCTCAAGCTTTTTTGGATAAAAGTTTTATAAAAGTGCTACATATCTTCAGGATGTCAAGTAAAATTTCCTTCATCTTCGAAAAGCGAGAATTGAAGTGCCGTATATGTGTTGTGGTTAGGAAACATTACATCAAATTATTTTCAGCAACTATCTTCCAAATATACAATGATATGTGTAGTAGATTATATATATATATATATAATCCAATATACATGACCAAATATACAATGAATACCGTATATGTGGATTACATTTACTGTAATATGTATCATAGTTAGCTCAGAGGGCGTTAGCCCAGAAGGGCTATTAATTTCGTTTTGACATTTTGCGCAGATTCACTTTTCAAACTGTTGACACCAAATATTACAGCCCTGTATTATATTTAAAGAAATTAAATAATGATGGATCTGCATAAACGTATATATGTTTCTCGCATTGGGATAAAACAACGGTACCTAGAGCTATCACATTTTGAATAGAGTAATCTTCCACCGAATGTGGACATCTGGAAGCTCAAATTTGGAATTTGCTTTATTATCGATTTCATATTTTGTAACACTTTATTCTTCATTAACAAACTCAACGATTTTAAAGCGAGCAATGGCAGCACTGTACGGGGAAAGAAAAGGAACATTTTTATCTCCAGAGCGCGAGACTGTGTATCGGAAATTCTAAAGATATGCTCGTTTCAAAATTATTTTGTGATATTGCTGTTGAATTGAATTTTATAGTTTATGTGCAAAGAACATGATATTTAATAAATAAAGGTAGCACACAAAACATTAAAAAACATCCTTTGGTTCTTAACGTAAAATCTGAAAGCTTTCAGATACTTTTATTGTATATTTTCACTGGATATTAGCTAATTATGTTAACTATGAAACTAAATAATTTTGAAGCTCATAAACGTTTTTTCAGCACAGTGCAAGGAAACAAATTCAATAATCTTAGTTTAACTTTTAAAAATTTTGGGTTTGGAAATGGATATTTTAATACCCAAGAGGAAAAGTACACTTCATTTTTTTAAATATTTTCTCATAATTTGTGTTCTTTTAATATTCTTTTCGAGGAGGCTGAAAACAACAGTCATAAAATAATGACACGTAGCATGTGTTCAAATGTGAGCAACGTTTAATAATAAGATAATACATGCAGAGTTTCTATTAATAGACAAAGTTACCCATTTAAAAAGCCTGCTTCCTTACCATACTATGCACAATAGATTTTCCTGCTGGAATTTGTTTAGTTTCTTCTAGTGATACGAATACAGTTTTCTCTCTATATGTCTGACATCTTGAATACAGATCCAGATCCATCTTCTCACGCATTTCGCTCATGAAATGCATTATAAGTATTCCTATATAAGACAGCATAACAAAAAAGTAAATGTTTTTACGTCAGATAATTCAATATGAAAAAAAATAACAAATGTTTCGTCTCTCTTTTTTTCCCAATACTTTTCTTCTAAATGTTTCTCTTTCAGTATACTTTTAGTATATCTTCCTGCACACTGAAGCGTGAAGTTAAATAGGTAAAATTTAGCAAGTTTTAGATTTCATTCTCCTTCCTGTTAAGGAAGAATTTGACTTCTTTTCCTGCTCTGCGCAACCATTAAAACTTGCACCTGTTCACGCTGCTTTACGGTAGAAATTTCCCAACCCAATATTTATCGTAATTTGCGGGTTCATGCGGGTCTTCATAAATATTCAGTAACAGTAGCCAACTTGTCGAAGCTCGCGGCAACTATAAAAAAAAATCAAAGAGCTTTCTCAATTTTATTTTCTTACTTTCAAATCTCAACAGAAATTTGTCTAAAATTTGGGAATATTGTACAGCTATTAATGCATGTAAAAATCTATTGCACTTGAAAGCATTGTTGATAACAATATTCATTTTCTTTCATTGGTATTATCAGCCTTATCTATCTATATATATGTTACCGCTAAAGTATGAAATCCGTTATTTTATAGAATACCTAGTTATTCCATGAAATAACTGATCGTGTCCGTTAAAGTGTAAACCTCTCTTGTATTTCATGGTTTAACTAGTTATTTCACAAAATAACGATATGCAGCCCATTAAAGTGTTAAATAATCTATATCATACCTCTCGCTTTTTAGTATAAGGTACATTTACGTTTTGTTTAACAATATGGAATGTTCGTGTAAAACCCAGTGTGTCGACAAAAAATGTTTTTGTTTTAGAAATAATGTTTTTTTTTTGTAATTCCAAGTGTCATTTTAGTAATCCTTGTTGTAAGAAATAATTTTATGGTACGTTTCCATAAATACCATTCATACGCTGCATAAATTAGATAAATTGCTTCTTTTTCATTTTAATCGTCCATCATTAGTTTATTTATAGAATACCTAGTTATTTTATTTTAGATAAATTGTTTATTTTACACTTTATCTGTCTCTCATTAGTTAATTTACAAAATACCTAGTTATTTCATAGAATAACTAATTTAAGTGTCAAATTATTAACATATTACACACTTTAAAGGACACGATAAGTTATATCATGGAATAACTAGGTATTCTACGAAATAACTGCATTATATACTTTAACGGTAACATATATATGTAAAGAAGAAAGTCTGTTTGAGTGTTTGTTCGCGATTAACTCAGACACTGCTATAGCTACCGTCACCAAACTTTTTACAATTATTTTCTGTGTTCTGGAAAAGGTCGACGTCCACTTTTTCCAAAAACGCATAGCTAAAATCAGAGATATTAATTAAAAACCCTGAAAACACTAATTTTCGTCGATAAGTTTTCCGAGTGACAACAGTCTCACACGCTGGAGAAAATATCAGCTTTATTTCGAGAAGTGTTGCCACTGCTGCCTTTCAAACCGTAGAGTTTGTTAATCAAAAATTTCGAAGTTTTACAATTAAATACAAATGGCATTGCCAAACATTAAATGCATTATTCCCAATTCCAAAAATTCGTGGGAAACCATTTCGACTATTCCCATCTTCGTGCGACTTTAATCAGCCAAGATATTAATTGAAAACTCTGAAAACATTAATTTTAGCTCTCATTTTTCCCAGTGGCAACAGTCTAGTGCGTCGGACATGAAAATGCTTTATGTTGAAAACTGTTCCACTGCATGTGCGCAAAGGTTTAAAGTTCTTCGTGTTTATAAATGTATTTATAGTTACGTTATCTTGTAATGACATTAGGTATTTTTTGAAAGCAGGAGAGATGAAAAATAAACAATATCCTCACCGGAACTCGAACACGAACCTCTCGAATATGCGCCGAGCATGCTGACTATTACACCACAAAGGCATGCTATGAAGGCGGGACAAATACCTTATATACTCCTCCTTTTAAAGGGCAACTGAGGATTAGGGGACCCAGTCGCCAAATCCTGGTGTGGAGAATCATCATCCACCACTCTTTTAGTTCGGGTGCCACTGTAAATATATTAGGCTATTTCGAAGCAGAAAATGGGGAAAATCTGCAATGCCATCACTGGAGCTCGAACCACGGATCTCTTAAATGCGCTCTGAGCATGCTGGCCACTACACCGCGAAGGCAGGCTAGGAAGGAGGGAGAAATACCTTATAACCAATCTGCATTATAACTATTTAAACTTCGGATATTTTTATGGTATTTACTATAACAAGCTTATTCGAGTGTAATACGTGGCCGAAAGGGCATTATTCATTAATGACCTTTATGATGAATTGTTTAAAATGCGCTTTCGGAATTTATATGAATTTAAACTTGTATTTCCTTTCCTACATTTGCTGGAAAAAAATTCCTTTCTTTTCATATTCTCCTTTAAAAACTTCCTTTTTCGTGTGCGTGAATTTTTGTTACTCTGGGCAACTTCTGTTAACTTTTAACAAATATTTTAAAAATGTTTGAATATTTTTTTGAAAATGCTGCCAAAAAATTGTTTACAGTTTATTGCATTTATGCACATTTGGTCTTTTAATACTTAGTTACCTGTTTAATTTGACATAAATAATTGCTTATTTTTAATAGGTTACTATTATTTATTATTTTAATAAGTCTAATGACATTACAGCTTTAAATCACTGAAAAAATCATAACTTTTCTTTCTTTCTTTTTAACTTAAAAGGGTCGTTAGTCCCAAATGGGGTGTTAATCTCGAAAAGGCATTTTGAATCGAAACACAGAAATGCATTGTATCACTTTCCAAATTATTGCCACCAAATATTATCGCCCTATACTATATTTAAAGAAATTAAATAATGAAGTATCTGCATGAATGGAAGCATATTTCTTGAACTTTTAAAAATCAACGGTACCTAGAGCCAACTAATTTTAATGACATAGTCCTTCACCCGAACATGGGTCACTTGGAAGCCCGAATTTTGAATTTCGAATTTGTTTTATTTTCCTATTTTGTTTCATTCTTATTTTGTAAAACTTTAAAGATTTATTTTATTAGAAAGCTCAACGATTTTAAGTTAGCAGTGGGAAAATTGTATGGAATAACACATTTTTATCTCCAGTTCACAAGACTGTCTATTGGAAATTCTAGACGTATGCTGTTTATAAATATTTTGTGACTTCCCTGTTGAATTGGATTTTATGTGGTGTAAGAGCCAAGAACTGGACATTTAATAAACAAAGTAAACACACAAAAACTAAAAGAAAAACAAAGTTTTTAAAGCTATCTTAGTAAAACTGCAACAAACACAATAGTATATGTCAACAATTAACGTTGCATCGGAAATTCTAAATGTATAGTGCTATTCTGCTTTTAAAATTTTTGTAATTTTCCTGTTGAGTTGTGAATGGCATAAATGAGATGAAAGTGATGGCTAGTAATAAATTTTAAAGAAAAGAATTACCTAATAGGAGTGAATGTAACAGCATATTGGTTGAGCTCAGCGAAAGCTTAATCAACCTAAACCTGTTTGGACGAAAAAAATTTGAAGTTTTTCGGATTTTTTTTCCTCCCCTCTCCTTTTTTTTAAGGAAACATGCATATTGGTGCAATATTTTATAAAAAAATTTCAGTACATTTTAAATTAGAACACCAGGTATTAATTTAAAAGTCAAACAATAAAAATCAGCGTTATATTGGCAAATATATAGGATTCTAATTTATAATTTTAATTTATCTTTTTAATATAAGATTCTAATTTCTAAAACTCTATTACTCACAAAATTTTATGTTCTTTATCCAGAATAATGTAGAAGAATCGGTCTAGTAATATTTCTTTGAAATTTTGACCTTAAGATTCTTCTTGACAAATGAGGTTAATTACACTCCAATAAGACAAACAAGCAATTCGAGTTGTGGTGTACTTGTTTTTTTTTCAAGGCAGTTACTTGTGCTTTGTATTGCACTAGAGTCACTTTCACTTCTTCTTTGTTTTGACTTCTCAAATATACTACACTTGCATACGATCTCTGTGAAGCATCGGCAAACATATGCAAACTAAAAGATCGTCCTTCTGTCAGTGGAAGTAGTCTGGAAATCTTCATGGATGATAACAAGAGTAATTCCTTGACCTACTTCAAGAATTTTCTTTTGATATTTTCAGGTATCCCACCTCAGTTTAATTCCCCAGCTCTTTTGCAAATATAACTTTGGAAGGAGTGTAAAAGGGCAGGTGAAACCTATTGGGCCAGCTCTCTGCACAATTGATAGTACGTTTCGTCTTGTCATTGAGAGATCAATCAAGTCGATTTTAGGGATATCACAAAACAATGAATCTTCATATTTATCCCACAGAAGACCAAGTACTTTCAATGGTTCGCTAATTGTAAATTTTTCATTGCTAAGTTCTGTTTATTCCCACCCTCTTAAGTCAGAGTTAGCACTTGCCATTAACTGAGTTGGTTTTGCAATAAAATATTTTGCTCCTTCATTCGAATTCACTGAAATGACAGAGTTGTCAACATTGAAGGAGTTTTTTATTTTTGTAGCCACTTCCTTCAAAGAAGGTTCACATTCGTCCAAATGAGAGTTGATGACTGCTCCTAAAAGAAACAGACAGCATTTTAGTCCCGAAGACTACTCTGTAATGCCGAAATTTTCTTATTTCCTTTTGGTCCGAGTTTTTCCACCACAGTAATCTTAAGAACTCGCGATTATTTCTTTGAACAGATATTTGAAAAAAAGCCGTTCTAATATCTAAGATAATCCCTAGTTTTCCTTCCCTGAGTTCAAGAATCAATCTAGGTGTCAATTCAATTAAATTTTGTCCTTTTGCTAGACAGTCGTTAAGTGAAAGGAAATCCTTTTGTTTGCATGAGGCATGAAATATAGGTCTTACTGCAGTTGTTCAGTTATCTTTGAAGACCTGTCTATGGGAAAGATAATGATAGTTAACTCGTTCCTCTTCTTCTGGTACTTCTTCTATTACTCCAGATTCGAGCCACTCTTCGAACACTGCATTGCAAGTTTCAAATTTATCTTTCAACATGAGCTTCTTTGTCGTGGAAATCAAAAGGTTTTCCAGCAACTTCTCTGTTACTTGGTAAAGCTTCGTAAACAAGGTAAACTGACTTCGTATAGATCATCCACCCTCCTCAGAGTCTTATGAAAGTGATCAAACACTACTTCTTCTAACTCTGAAACAATCTGATCTTCTTTAATATCTGTTATTCCCAGTGCTACTAGCGTCCACAAGTTTTCTATGTCACTGCTGTGAATCAACATGGACGTTATTGTTGATGACATGGACAAGGAGTTTCTTTCTTAAATGCAATCATTTATATTTCTCAATGATTGTCCGTCCAGGTAGTGATTCCACAGCAGTCAGCCCATTTTCTAATTTCTGCATTCTTCCAGTTAACAGTGCACCTACGACGTCAACTCAAATAAGAACTATTTTTCTAATCCCTTCTTCCTACATCAGATGTATGAATATTTTTCTGCCTCAGTTCTTTTATCCATGGTCCAGGCTGTAAGCGGACCACTGATCCAAAAATCTTCGGCTGTTCCAACAAGATTAGGCGTCTAGAAAAATCACCTTTTAGCTTCTAACGTCTTTAGGCTTCTAACGTTCACTTGATAACGTTTGTGAATTTCTTTCCTTGTTTTTACTCCTCCAAAAAGTGCATGAATTAAAGATTCTGATCTATTTGCGTGGCACCCTATGTATACAGCAGTCTCCTTTAATATATATAAACGTTGCGATCCTGTGTCGATAAGTACCCTCACTGTCCTTTGCTTTTTGTTTGCGTCGGTATTAATTAACAGTTTTTGAAGAAACACTTCATCTAGGAAATTATTATTCGCACGTGATACGTTTTGTATTTCTTCTTCTTTATTCTTTTCAACATCATTCCTCTTTTGATTGGTGTGCAAATCCAGACACATGGCACCCCAATGTCTTTTCAAGCATATCAAACATCGTACATTTGTCGTGCATTGCTTGGTCCTGTGTCCAGTTTTGAGGCAGAAGAAGCAATCCTTCTTTTTCTTAACTTCATTATTCTTTTGATTCAGGGTCAACATCTGAGCAATAAAGCAATCTCGACCTTCATGGTTTTTTTCACAAAATATGCAAAATGTCTTTTCACTATAATTGGCTTGTTTATTATGGCCTGAGAATAAATCGCTCGCTGTAGGTACGAAATGTTCACCCTGGTACTTTTTATCTCTTCTACGTTCTTTCTTTGCACCTGAATCAATTAATTTAGATCCAGCTTTCGCCAAGGAAATTCTCTGCTCCCCTTCCACTTTATTCCTTAAAAGCAATAAATAATTGTTTCAATTTCTCAGTGGGAGAATTTCCTGCTGTAATTTTTGATGCATAATGTTTAAGCCAAACTCGTAAAATTTCCTCGGAGATGCAGGATTCCACAAGCGGAAACAGTCGCTTGTCATTCCTATTGACTTCAACGAATGTAAATAGGACACTAACTTATCATGCAATTTTGATATACTGAATTTCCCCCTTTGATCAGTAACATTTTTAATAATCAGACTTAATAATTCCCGAATATAGAACTCTACAAATAATTCTTTCCTGCCGAACCTATTTCTTAGGCTTTCTATTACCTTTTTATAATTTTCGGCAGTTGCAGAGAAGCTGTTTACAACTCGGTCTTGAACCGGGTATGGTGGCTTGTCCTCGTTTTGAATTTCTTTATCTTCATGTATTCGCCGAAATTGTCCCTAAAACGGTAACCAGTCTTTAATTTCGCCATCGAATTGTTTTAACTTTATTTTAGGTAATTTCAATTTCCATTTGCTCTAATTCGGCGGCACACCGCCAGTGGATTGTGTCGTTTGGTGATTGAAAAATAATTCCGTTTTCACTGGTATTAAATCTAATTTTTCTTTGTATTCTTCAATTTTCAAACTGATCACTTGAAGAAAATTCCGAATTTAATATTTTAGTGTCAAATGCATTAAGTTTAATAGGTAAACTCTCTAAAGTAACAAGTTTCGTTTTCACAGATTTTTCGTCAGGAATTTTCTTCTCTAATTCCTGCAAAATTGCATTAATTGTTTGCGTAAATGACGCTCTAACAGGTTTCCTTTTCTCAATTAACGATTCCATTTCAATAAAATTCTATTCAACAAATTCAAATAAAATTACATTCGATAAAACAATAAAATTACCTTGGATTCTTTTACTGATCCCGTCCGTCGTCAGCAGTTGGTCGAGATTTCCAAGAACTAACCGTTCTCCTTTCTCCTAATAAACTTAAAATAAAATAACTTCATATCTAATATTCCAACGCGTTATGTTTATGTTCAAAATCCATAGAACATCAATTAACTACAATAAAGATCAGATGTTGCCATTCTTAAAATGACAAACTATGAAAAAAAAGATAACAACTCAGGCTTGTTTCTAACACTAAGTGCACCTGAGGTCAAAATGCATAAAAATGTTTCAATAAATGAATAATATCAGTTCATTCTTTGTAAGCAACAACAAATTCGCAAAAAAATTTTTGTTGCCAAACCAGAAGGCAAAACTTTTGATACTTCATGTTAATGCGTATGACGTGATGATTTAAATTCAGTGTAATATAACAACTTTTTCAATATTAATAAAAGAATTAACATGGCAATAAGATGTTCTGCCAATTATCTTAACCTGAAACAAAAAGGTTGCTAACAGCAGGTACTTATTTAAAATGCTCATATGAATAAAAACCTTTTGACATGCAGTGACTTCACATGCAATTGCGTGCTTTCTTCAATGACAGAATATGACCGTATATAATAATAATAGTTTTAATATTTGCATTTTCTCTCATGTTTTTAATATAATAGATTCTTGATCCTGACTTAAAAATGAAATAAATAGAAATGTAAGAAAATAACAGTCATTTTAATGTCTAGTTATTTAACTTTTCAGTGTTTCCTTACATAAAACTAAATACCGTATTCTCTTCTCCCCCCTTTTTTCTTTTTTTCTTTTCTTTTTTTTTTTATTTTCAGCTATGAATTATCAAGCTAAATAACTCTATTCAGATTAGAAGTGAGTTTAGAAATCTGAATACATCTCATTACTTATGTTTTCCTTTTTTGAACTGTGTATAGTTACTAAAACATAGACAAGGACTACTAGAAAATTCTAAAGTATAATATATCAAAGAACATTTTATCAGATATATTCAAAAATGTTATAATAAGTGAAAATATATATTAAAAAATGTCAAAAATATATGTAAAAATTGTCAAAAATATATATTTAAAATGCTTAAATGTAAGACTAGAGAATACTAATAAAACTCCATCGTTTACTCACCGTCATATTCACCATGATTCATTTAATAAGAGAAAATATTCCTTTTGATAAACCTTGTTGATTTAATTTAATTTGCTTTCGGATTGCGAAAACATAACAACATAGATAATGCTTTTAATAGGAAATAGCTTCTCTCTATAGTTATTTTCTCGTAAGTGATTTATTTGTTTATCTTTCTTCGTTTTAATATATTAAATTCACATTTTTCGATGCAATAATTAATTAAATTGGTACTGATACAATAATGAATTGTTTTGACGGGAAATTATTTTACAATTATTTTCAGCGCAATTTGTTTTTGATTATTTAAACGTTGTCCATCGTTATCGTCTATACTAAGGATAATACGTTTGAAAGTAATTTTTTCTTTTGCACTGAGAAGATGAAAAGTGTTCGGTGAGCAAAAATATTTTCCCATATGTTACACTTCACAGAACAAAAGCATTGTGGTACAATAAATAACAAGTATCACCGTTAAACATATTTTCAAAAATTAGAAAAAATATCAAATTTATAACATTAAAAAGAAACATTAGTCTTGTCCTTGTATGAAACTTTAAGCTAGCACTAAAAACAGCTTTATGATATGTACTTAAAATACGGCTACTAGCCTAACAATTAGTCTTCAAAAAACTAAAGATGTAAAATACAAAAATTTAATGTTTAAAATGAACTGGACACAATAGCAGAACCAATGATAAAGTTAAAAAAAACTGGTACGTTTGTTATTTCATCGCACATTAAAGATACAGGGAGTATTGAAAAACCTATTAAATATATAAAATGCAATTATTCAGATCGTAGCTGCACTTTCATTTTATAGGATTGCATAAGATTTGCAACGCGTGTTTCCTCAAATGGTGATAATTTCTGTTTTGCTAGCTTACAAAACCAGCGAACTTGAAGCGAATAACATCACTATGAAGTTTCATTTGAAATTTTTTTTTTTTTAAATTTTGTATGATTGCAAATACTGTCTGCACATTTAACTTTTATTTCATTTTCAATTTTCTAAATATGTACCTATAATTTTGATTACACAAAATGTAGCATAAAAGTGTAGCTAGACAATATAAGCTGCAATATGATTCAAAGCTTTACGTTTTCATTTAATTTTATCATTTAATGTTAATATTATATATATTGTAGATACATTAGGTATTTTGAAGTTAGAAACGTGAGAAATGAGCAAGGCCCTCGTTTCTTGACTGGAACCACCGCCCTTTGGAATAAGCGCCGACCATGCTGACCACTACACCACGAAGGCATGCTAAGAAGGCGGGAGAAATACCTTATAATATCTATATACCTTATAATTATGTATATATAATTTACCTGACAGGAAGCATTAGTGAAGAACCGAAATGAAACTATTTATAGCCGAAAAGAAATCAAAATATTGTTACGGATTTCATATTTATTTGGCTATTTATATAGAATTGTAATTAAAATTGCTTTATATTTCCCGTGCAACACAGACGATTTTTGAAGAGAAAGCTATCGGAAAAATAAAAATAAAAGAGCGCGTGCATTTAATATTTAATAAATAAATATCTCGTAATTACTGTTGCCGTCCAGAAAAATCGAGATTGTTCTAGTGAATAATTAAAAAGCTCATAAAAGCCGAATTGAAACACCTCACCTCAGTTGTAGTTGTAGCTATGTAAAGCGAAATGATGTTTGTTTACTTAATGCTGTAGCGATTTCGCTGTGAGATAAAATTAGTTTCTCTGTTTATGAATTGAGTTTTGCTAAACGGTTGAGATATTGTGATATTGTAAGAATATCTCTGAAGAAATATTTCAGCATTTTGATTTATTTCTTGTGGAAAGGACAAATTTTTGTTAACTTTTTAACGACTTGTGCATTCAATCCATAACGAACCTGTACGCATGCCACAATATATTAGATGAATGATCCCAAATTTTCATAATTATCAATGCTATTTTACTGTTCAATAGGATTTCTAAAACTGAAAGAATAGATGACGTACTAATGACCTGTTTGAGTCACAAATAATAATATATTTTAGCAAAATATCGTCGTAAGTTCTAAACTTATGAGATAAAATTAAGTTGTTCTGCAGTTTTGAAGTCAACAGTTACTGACATATACTGAAAACAAGCTTTTGAATATCTGTTTCTGTACACCTGAAAACACTCAAGATATATTTCACCCCTATCGTGTAATAGATAATAAGCTTTTCAATGCAGAGCATTACAGAGGAGCTATATAGTATTTTCTCAGTATATGCTAATTATTAAATTAAAGTACTTCTTCATTAAAACAATAGTATTTAGAAGAAAGTCAATTATTGCAAAGTTAGAAATTGAAGTTGAAATTAGGTTCATTATATGAAATATTAAGGTCAAATTACGAAAACGCAAAATTTCATTTCTTAAGTAAATGCAAATTCATGTGTTCTAAAGAGATGAGAATAAGACTATGAAAAATTCAGCTCCTTTTTAAAAACTTTCAAAACTTTCATATCAGTACTTTTCGAAGACATAAAATACAGATATTGCGCAGGACATCTTCAATATACCAGAAGGGTAAGACAAATGATACAAGCACTGTTTCAAACGGTTCTGTAAAAATTTAATTTCATTCTTCTAAATTCTGTTTTCGAAATAAAGTGTAACTTTGATTGTATCATTACGGCTATTACCCAAAAGTTCAAAATATCTGAATTAATATTTGCATTCTAAACTTCTTGAGTCATTAGGTTTTTTTTAAAGCAGGAGATGTGAGAAATGTGCCGTTCTCTCCTTGGCACTCGAATTCTGGACTCTCGAATCCGCATCGACTAGGCTTCCAATTACACCACGAAGGCATGCGTAAAGCAGAGATAAAATACATTCTGTCACAAAACATACACAGAGGCTGTTCGCACATTTTTTAGACGACGTATATTGTATTCACAAAACTAAATTACGTAAAATTCTTGTGTTTTAAATGTTCTATTTCACATCCTGTATTCTGAACTATCTTCCGACACCGCAATTTCCAGGATAATAATGCCTTTTGAAGTGTCAGAAGAGGTATTCTATCCCATTCCTACCGAACAGCTTTCCAGAGTCCTGTTAGGGTTTCGGGACAATGTTTGGATAATGCAGTTTTTAAAAGTCAGAGAGCACAAAAATCCATAGGTGACACATCGGGAGATTTAGTAGGGATATTAGTGAAAGGTATGGTCTTGATACCAGTTTTTTGTTCCATTTCTTTTAGGAAATTTACAGTGGATTTTGATGTATGACTGCTAGCTTTGTCCTGATGGAGTCTCACAGATTAATGGCACTGTCGGTAAAGCGATGTTATTTCATTCAGAAACATTGGCGATAAAATAGGTTCCTGATAGTATTTGGAGTTAATCTTGACATTTTTTTGCACTCTCTTTATTTTTAACTTGCCATTATAAGAAAAACCAGCAACAATCCTGAATCCCTTAGAAAAACTTTCTTTCGATTCTTTGAACCATGTACTTAAATTTTTTTCTCCCCTTTTATGATAATAAATGGCTATTTTTTTTTGTTAAAATCATTTAAATACACCCATGCTTCATCTATTGTGACAATTGTTTTACATTTTTCTTTGGATAAGTGTTTCTCATATAGAATTCTGCAGCATGTCTTCCATTGAGCGATATGCTTTGAAAGAAGACGATGCACATTGCGTTTTTTCGCTTTCTTAAGATTTAAATCGACGTCTATCATTTTATTTACAGTGGACACCGAGCATTTTAATGATTTTGCAACTGTCCTTTGACTAAGGGGATTTTCTTTTAACATTAAACAACGTACCTTTGCAAAAATCGAAGATGTCCGTTTTTCCCTTGGATACTTGTTTGGAATTTTTGTTCCACTTGAGGCTCCAATTTGACGTTTTTTTTTCCTTTCTTGTTGATGATATTACCTATCGACGCTTTATATATCACAAAACCATAACTCTCACATCGTTTTTGGATAACGAAGTATGCATATTTCTCTTCGGAAAGAGCGTAAATGTAGTCTTCGAACCACTGCTTTGTTAAATTCGCCATTTTGAATAAAAACAAACGTTCAAGCCACAGACGATAATTGTGACTTTTAAAAACATAGTACAATTGCAATTACGTCTTTTGCAGCAAACGATTTTTTTATTTAGGCTTATCAAAATCGTCTAAAAAATGTGCGAACTGCCTCTGTATGCACCCAGAAGGAAACGAACTTCTGTCACGAAACTTAACACGTATGTATTGTATGAAAACATTATTATAAATTCAGAACAACAGAGCATTTTATTAACCCTAGAATGAAACTTACCTTTGAAACCTTTGAAGAACTTATTGGAATGGTAACCATTCGTCTCCGAGACGAACTGTGCGTAAGCGTGCTTAAAACCTATTTTAAAAATATAATAAAAGTATACTAACCACAGATGATTTCAGGACTCTGAAACTTTACGTTAGCAAGAAAGTGCCGCCGTTTATTTATTCTCAAAGCAGTCCTTACACAGCCTAGCATGTTGTTCTCTGCGCATTATTTTGGAACATGTTTGACAAAATTGCCATTGTATGCAAACTGTACCAGCAAAATGCATAATTATTTCTTTTTTTTTACTTTCAGATTGTTCAGGATGTTGAATTTTCAACAGTTCCCTTATAATTGTTCTTGTTGATCGAGGCAAAGTTGGTATGTTGTGAAGTTTCTTCATGCATGGAGCAAGAACATCTTCACTTAGCTTCATTGCGAACTGTTTTTTCGATAATGCCTTTTTGGACTTTGTATTATGCACGTATATAGCACGTGGATTCATTAAACTGATATTTAGCATTCTGAAAAACTGGAAGAAGACCTTCGGCGAGTTTTCTACTACATGACATTTTGTTGCGCATCTGATCCAATGTGTCTGCAGTCCCTTTTATGGCTCAGTCCTTTGGTTATTTAATAAATCGAAAAATATTGTGAGATGCTGTACTTCTGTTGCTTGATTTAGAACAGATGACCACTTATCTTTACCACTGAGCTGAATTTTACCTGTGTAAATAATAGATTTTTCATGACTCAAATATTTTCGAAATTTTTCAACGTTTTAAGCGTTTTTTTAGATCCGTATTTTAAATTCAACTTTTCAACTTTTTTAGCATTTTTAGCTCCATATTTCAAATTAATATTTTCATCTTTTTGTGTTTGTTTTTCAACCATTGTGTTTTTCTTTATTATAAAATGATAATTCCTCAATTTCATCTTTGTCGCTATCCGTGATTTTTAACCTCAGTAAAATCATCTTTCTCCGATTCATCCCAAAAAATAGAATTTTCTTCACCACTCTCGGATAACCTCATGTTTATCCTAAAAATGTGCTCCGCGGAAACACTTTAACATCTTCAAGGCAACACAGAAATGAGCCTAAGCCGGATTCTGAAATAAAACGTTACACCTAACCGTTCGTCTGTAAGACGAATATTTTTCTAAAAATGCTACATGCGAAAATATTCCGGTAAGAAGGGATATAATTATCTGTAGCAGCCAAGATCATATAAAGGTACTGAGTCGCAAGTCCCGATTCCTATTTTAGGGAGGGCAGAGCAAAGTTATTTGTTATGGGCTTCGTCCAGGAGACGAATGGATAGCATTCTAGAGTTAAGAACTTATGACATGAAAAAGGTTACAAACACGTAAGTAGTATAGCTACCTCTGGCAGCTATACTAGACGAAACACTGCGTGATATCAAATCAAGTATGTCACTTGTGACCCCTTGCGGAACATCATGCCATAGCCTTTGCAACTGGGCAGTTAATTTACCAACATTGCGGGACAGCTGCAGTTGCCTTCCACGTACATTCCAAACGTGCTGTATTGTCGAGAGTCCGATTACCTGGTAGGCCACGGGTATGCGTCATATCCTTGAAGCCACTGTTGGGAGGGTCGCGCAGTACGTGGACGAGCGTTGCCTCACTGATAAATGGCACTTAGGCAACTTGATAGAATAGGAAGTGAAACCAGCGTTAAAATGCCGTCCACGTAATTGCGAGCAGTCATAGTGCCTTGAAGGACGACTAGTGGTTATCGTTTGTCCCAACAAATCACTTCCTACATAGTCGCCCCTTGTGTAATCGCTGTATGCCGCTTGACAATAAATGCCGGATCGGACAGCTGGCGCGGCCGCCTCCCCACTCGTGTGCATTGGTCATCAGCATTGAGAATGAATCGGGATTCATCGCTCAAGATCACACATCTCCCCGGTCCCACTAACCTAGCTCCACTTTACGTATAACATTACTCTGTTTATTAGTAGTACAACACCTTAATAGTGTCTCTTCGTTGAAAAATTGTACCTTCTTTAAGAGTTTTTTGCTTATTTTTTTATTATTATTATTTATTAGTAACACAATAATGCTGTCTGTACTGTAATCCCAGCCCTTGGCTGGGGTTTGGCCAGAAGTGGATCAACTCCGATGAGTAGGTGAAAATTCCATATGGAGTACCTTGGTCCGGGGTCTGCTCAGCGGCGAGTAGTGGTAGTAGTCGGTCACACTCCAACTTGCCCGAGTTCGGCAAAAATCCAATAGACACTATCTATGATGTGGGGTCAATGGTAGGCGTTTTAATGGATGTCAGCAGCGCATATACCAGCTTCGACCAATCGTCTCTGAATGGTTTTTCCTGCTACTACTAGATACCTGGAAGGTGGTAAATGGCATCGAATCGATGCTAGTGACAGTGTTGTTGCGAAAGTGGCCGCTCTTATGATCGCGTGATCCTCGCGCTCAGCAGTGTTCCTTGGACACCTTACCCTCCGCGACGGTGGACTATAACTTCCGTGATCCATTGTCGCCAACACCAAGCAAGTACTATATCGCTCCGACCGAAGTAGCCGCTAATACGCTTGTTCAACCAACCTACTTCTCTGAGGCCTACTATACTCCCCTTCTGAAAGTCCGACAACTGTACGTAATGCCATAAGTTACGTCTTATTCACCATACCGGCTCGAATCTCAATGCATCTCTAATCACAATACTGTCCATCCAAGTCGACAGATTCGTTTGAATAGCACAGCCCTACGGCACGAACGAACATGCTTTTTAACTTTCCCAGATGCGTATAGCGCACTTAGCATTGTCCTATAGGGGTCTAAATTTAAATCATTCGCACATCGCGAGCCACTACATTCTTGCCGAGTTTCATGACTGTGGCTCGATTTATTCTGGGTGCATATATATAGATATGTGTGTGTGTGTGACAGAGTATACCTTACAAACTATGTAACAATGAATAAGAAAGTATTTCTTAAACATAACAGTTGTTCTTACTTCTTAAAAGACGTATGTCTTCAATATCAAGCAAAAGTAACTCAATATTTCATGTGATACAAACGATTATTAATATTTTATTTGTTTAACTTGGTACTTAATATTTCTTTATTTAAAAAAACGGTATTTTCATTTGTGTAGTACAATCGTAATAATGTTTTTATTCGTTCAATGGTTTCATGTGAATTGCAACATTAAACGTAATTTCAGCTGAGGCAAATTTAATACATTATCTTATTATCTTGTCCGCTGCCGAAGTAAGAAATATTTCTTTATCTCCGAATATTTCTGACGATTC
Organism: Stegodyphus mimosarum; assembly: GCA_000611955.2. NCBI lineage: Eukaryota > Metazoa > Arthropoda > Arachnida > Araneae > Eresidae > Stegodyphus > Stegodyphus mimosarum. The sequence continues at coordinate 287,987 of KK113567.1, read as the reverse complement.
AAAATCTGAAATATAGCAACTAAATCGATATCAGCTTCACGGGGAAGAGAAATGATATTAAAATTTAGAAAAGCTCACAATAATTGCGCATTAGGGTTTTAAAGGGCTGTTGACTAAAAGATTAGTAAATAGTATCAGATTTATAGTCAGAGTATACTTTGCTGTTAGAAGCTTTGAATGATTTAGAATTTTACAAGCCGCCCAAAAGGATAATGGTTACGACTCTGATTGCCCTACCGAAGGTCCCGGGTTCGATTCCCGGAGAAGACATGGATGTTTGTAAATATGTCTGTGCGGCATGGGGGCACTCTACGGAGAGCCGAAAGTCCTCTCGAGAGGTTGGTGATAGGG
>KK113567.1:272879-287578 GCA_000611955.2 Stegodyphus mimosarum | reverse complement strand
GGAAAGAGGGGGGAAGACACTCAGACCCGTTCCTCTCGGGGTGTTCTCCATCAAAATTGAGGGCGAAACTGAGCAAACTCGTACTGTCATCTGTATTGCTGACTTGCCAACGATCTTGCCAATGATCGGAGCAATCTTGTACTCCTTGCCACGATGAATTTCATGGGTTTGTTCTGATATTACTGATAGACAAGTTAGATAAGATACAAGAATAACAACAACATAATTTTATTAAGAGTTTTTAGAGTTTTACTAGAAATTCTGAATTGAAGCTTTGAAAATTTAAACATATGTGCAAAAAATCAAAAGAGGACAAATTATTGATTACTCCTCTAATTGGTATATTTGGAATATTTGAACAACAGAGGTGGTTTTACATTTTTTTCACATTCTTCTTAAATAACATAAAGTACAGAGAAAGAGGATTATTTCTAGAGTTAACATTGATAAACCTAAACATAAATAAATGATGTCTATAAAATTGTACTGTAAATATTATTCGGATAATATATATTTCATTTATTTAGAATACGTGGAATTGTATTGAATTCCGTCTATTTCGGTCTCTATAAGAATAACTTCACTGCATTTCCTTCTTAAATTTAATACATGTTTAAAAAATTAATATAAATGTTGCAATATCTAAAAAGATAAAAATCAGAGAGAAATTGTAATTGGCATTATACTTTGAATGACTCATTAAAAACAAGTAAATGCATTTCGGTTTTATCCAATTCAAAAGAGAGTATTCATTGTTCTATGTTTGTTCTTTCTTTTCAAAAGCGAAAAAAAAAGCTGTTTTACGTGTCATTTATCATTAATTTTGATCCAAAACATCCTGGATTTCTTTACAGAACATTTTAAATTGCTGCACGTGCCGCAGATATTTTCATTTTAAAAGTCTTATTTTTTTGATATAAGCAATTAGTGCGTAATTACTTTTCAAACAATTCGTTTTTTAGTAATTAGCAAATCTCTGAGACTTATTAAAAGATACGTTCCAGGGAACGCAAATCATTTCTTTTGTCTTCGCAGAAGAAAGAAGTCTTCCGACAACGTCATTAGTCGACAAAAAATTATGATTTTAGGGTCTTTTTTTCTTTCAGAGAGCATTCGAAATCACTAAAATTTCAACAAATTTACAACTGTACCTTGAAAGCAGAAACAAATCGCAATTATTTAAATATAGAACATGCTGAATTTTTCTTCGATACATATATTGTCGAGAATAAGTTTTTTAGCTAATTGGAATTGAAAATCAGGCTGTTCGACAGAAATGAAACTTATCTCACTTTTAATACTTGATATATTCAGCTAAAGTTCCAACCATGCATAAATAAAATATAGTAACATATTGATATTTTCTCCCCCCTTTTTGCACGCTTTCGTAGTGTAACGGGAGCACACTCGGCGCATATTCGTGAGGTCCAGGTTCGAGTCCGCGGCGAGAGCATTCCTTATTTTTCACATCTCCAGTATCAAAAAAACCCAATGACTCTACAGAGGTGCCCGAATTAAAAGGTGGTGGATGACTATTCTTCGCCACCAGTATATGGCGATTGGTTCTTCAAATTCTCAGCCACACTTGAAAGGGGAGAGTATGCAAGGTATTTTCCCCCTCCTATCTGCATGCTTTCGTAGTGTAACGGCAGCCCACTCGATGAGCATTCGAGAAGTCCAGGTTCCAGTCCCAGCGAAAGCTCTCCAGTATCAGAAAACCCTAATGACTCTACAGCGGCGCCCGAACTAAAAGGTGGTGGATGATAATTCTTCACCACCAGTATCTGGCGATTGGGCCTTCTAATTCCCAGTCACCCTTTAAAAGGCGGAGTATGTAAGGTATGCCTAAGTGGTGTAATGCATTCTGCATGCCTAAGTGGTGTAATGGTAGCACACTGGGCGCGTATTCGAGAGGTCCAGGGTCAAGTGCCGGCTAGGGCATTGCTTATTTTTCAAGTCTCTAGCTGCAAATTAACCTAATGTCGCTACAAGAAGTTTAAATATGCTTGTTCGAAAGGTGTAGCAGAGAAGTTTGTCTTTTTTAAGTATTAGTTGTTCTTGAATAATTACACGTATCATTTACGAACCAATAACAAATATCTTCTGAAAGAAATATGTTTGTTATATATCCTCAATCATTAAATTCGATTAATTCGTATGCTAACATCAATTTTAATTGTTAGAAAGGGAATCAGTCACGAATGTGTTGCTTACGAATATGTTTTCTTGATGTTAAGGCTCACCACCGGTCCAACGGTAAATATGTTGAACATTTATAGTTCTGTCATTCCGTAGAATGTATTGTTTACATGGGACGTTTCGTGGCACTCTCCATGAGTAACATGAATATGAGCCATTTTCCCTTAAAAGACCCCCTTGAGGCATCCCTGCCCTCAGGCAGGCAACCCTCATGTACATTTCCATAATCATATAAGTTTTATAATCCTTACGATCACCTCTAACTCTTGCTGCATGAGTAATTATTGTTACATTTAGCAAAATAACTCTCCTCTATTAAAATGACATAAAAATCTTCCAAAATCTAAATCACTCACACCGTAAGATCGGTATCCTTGATATGCAAAGGAATACGCTACGGGCAACTTTATGCCACTAGTCAGTACCCTCATTAGTTACACTACTTAAATTTGGTAAAATAAAACATATGCGCAATTCTTTAGCAATAGCTGAAGTTTCATATCTATGAAATCTATCTCTTTCAAATGCAAACTGTTAATCGCATTTAAAGAGAAAGCAAACAGCTTAACTTATTATAGACATTGCGAGATGTCTTCCTGATCAGGTAATATTATTCTACATTTTAGTAATGTCTGTAACTTCTCTCTATGTACAGCCAATAAATATTTATTTATTGTTTATTGTTAGCTATCCTAAGATATGCAAGCCAAAGTCTTTTGATTAAAATGATCGAATCATTTTAATCAAAAGTGTGATTAAGAAGATATTTTTCGGACCTTTTTTGATTCCGACATGTTAGGCTTAGGGAAAAGAACAATAAACCTGAAATGAAACTGATTTACGATTAAGCAGGCTTTGGACTTGGTGGTTTGAGTTGTGTGTTTTCATCTTAAAATCGCTATAGTTCCATGTGTAAAATTACAACATACTCCAAATATTACAAGAAATATGTATTCTCCATCTAAAAATTACATTTTTATAGTGCTTATACTGACGGAGTTCTCCCTACAACATCTCACGCTCGTGGTTAAATCTCTCGCTTTCAGTTAAAAACTGTTTTCATCGCTACATGGCGGCACTCGTCGATAGATTCGCCTTTTCGGCGTGAGCACTCCTGTACTCTTAAAACTTTTAAATAACACCAGCGCCCACGGGCAAAAACTTCAAATATAGGCAGAAGAATATTTTAATGCTAAATACCTATTGTATCCAGATGACCAGTGACCAATGAGTTATAATTCTGTCAACACGTGGAATACATTTTTTTTTTGTATTATCTGAAAAAAGGAAATATATTTTGTTTACTACAGAAGTTCCGATGTTAGAAGTAGTGCAATTTCTGCAATATTTTTTATTATTGCAGGTAGTTCAATTATTTTTTTTTCTTTAAGAATTTTTTCTTATCTCATTATATTATTTCTTTTCAGTAAAATTATATACAAATGTAATGGCATTTCTTCCTAAGACTGAAAAGCGTCATTTAATTATCCGTGTTACATTATCTGAATGATTAATTGCAAAAGGAATACGAGGAGGTTTAAGCCGAATGCATTAGCAAATGTTGTAAGCACAAGTCGAATCTGTTCAAAAGAAATGTACAAAAGAATAATAAAAAAGGAAGAAAGAGGTTAAATTTTGATACTTTGTCAAATTACCATTTTTAATCATAATGATAACAATGTTATCGATAATGCTTATCTTGACTTACACAATAATGAAGACAGTGCAGACGGTTGATGACTTTATTCTTTATTTATAATATTTTCAGATACAAAATAAAAATAATCACAAAAGAAAGAAGAAGCAATTTTAAGGTTTATCCTAAGTTTATTAACAGCTATTTTAGGTTCTGTAGCTTTCCTATCTTATTCTAATTTCAGCTTACAATTTCCTGCCAGAATGTAAATTCAGGAACGCAGTTAATGCAAATGAGAAAGAATACTATTTAAGTCGATACTTCACCGAATTGAGAGAGAGAGTCTGATTCCCTGACTAGCGAGCGTTTGCCTTTGGCTAATTTCTCTCTTAGTTACTACGCTAGGCCCTATCTTAGACCCTTGATTAGCTTTCTCCAATTTAATGAATACTTAGGGGCCAACTAGTTAGATTTCTGATAGCTTCGGCTATACCTTTCAGACAGCTTAATTAAGCTAGTTTAGTTTAATTTAAATTTATTATTATTTACGTTCAAGCCCGAGTGAAGGCTTTATGTAAAGTTCCAAGTAGGAACTGATCGTAAATATTCTGAAAAATAAAGGGTTGTGAACCCTCCTTAAGTCTTACGTGTTTTACTCACACACTTAAGCTATTATTCGCTTGTTAGTTTTCGTGAGGTTCTAAGTTAGAACTTTAGAATTAAATAGGTAAAACCCCACATAATATTGTATATTATGTGTAAAGTTTGTATGTTAAATTGTGCCATTTTATTACTTGTAAATTATAAATTTAACCCTAATTTTTACTTGACTGTACAAAGTGAAGAAAGTATCGTAATCGCGAAAATTTTTGTTTGTCATACTTTACCCTCGGACCCGTCCTCCCCGACCTGCTCTCCATCAAAATTGGGGGCGGAACTGATCTAAATCGCCCTGTCGCGTGCAAGGTGCTCACGCCTTTTGCCAGCGACAGGCGCAATCTTGCGCTCCTTGCCACGAGGTATTTCGTGGACGTGGACTGACCTGTAGGTCAGACAAGTAAGCATTAGTGAACAAAAATTACCCCTGACTCAAAGTTTAAATACCTGATGAGGGGCGATGCAGTGTTTCGTGTAACAACAGCACTTGTCAAAGTGGGTGTATGAAAATGCATAACATCTTAGTCTAAAGTTCGCCAAACTTCGTAATGTTAGGGACGTTTGTAATCTGCACCATATTTTTTTAAAGTACTGTGATTATTCTTTAAATTCGAGCTTTTGCAATCAGGAAAAAGAACATTTCATTACCTTAAGCGAAATTCAACTTCATGTTCATTGCAGAATTTTTAAAAGCTCAAACTTTTGCATTCCGAGAAGTTCTGTTGTAAATATTTCGACTGACTGAATGAAAAGTTGACTAATTTCTATTAACTATGTAATGTTCAAGCTAAATTTGCAGTTCTTGGCAGTTAGAATCCTCAAGAACTGTGTAACAAATAATCATTTAGCTCTAATGCACCAAAAGCAAGTCCAAAGAAGGGTTAAATTATCTTTTATTCAACTCAATAATGATTCACAGATGGCACCCTTTCTAGTTTACAGTAAGTCTCCACTTGGGCTTTAACTTAAGGCCGAAAATATATCTTTTATTATAGAATATATCTTTTATTCAACTCAATAATGATTCACAGATGGTACGCTTTCTAGTTTACAGTAAGTCTCCACTTGGGCTTTAACTTAAGGCCGAAAATAAGAAACCAATCCAATGCTAACTAAACTAAAGTAAGCTCCACAGAAATAACTAACAGATTTGGCCATGATTAAAGATCACAGACGAATATTAGCAGGCGCATAACAATGCGGCTGAACGTAGTAAGGTAAAGTATATAGTAAAGAGTAAAGTAAGTAGTACTCTTATAGTAAAGAGACCGAGACTTCAATTTAAATACCGGTTTATACCTCATTTAGATCAAACGCAATCCAGAAAACTCATTATGCTAAGGAATCGTAGTTGGGGTATAAGAAAGTAAAGAAAAGCATGTTAAAAAAATAAGAATAACTATTAGGAAATTAAAATAAACCTCTACTGCTTTAGAAGATGTAACATGTAAATAATATCACTCAAGCATGATAATGCAAACATGTGCTTTTAATGAGCAGTCCTTAAAAAATGAAATCGTGTATAACTTCGAGTTGAAATGGTTTACACCAATTAAATTTCTACAAAACTGAATAAATCAAAGTTTGAGGGATGTGATAAATGCCGATTAGTATTTACATTTATCGAGTATTGGAAGTTGTTTAACGTACGTTGAACATAGCAATAAAATTACTTTAAATACTGCTTTAAACTCATTTAAAATGTCTGAAAATGTTGCTGCGTTCTACGGCTTCGCGGATTTTGAGTAATTGATGATAATACTTGATGATGAAGAATCAAATCACAATTTACTCGCCATTAAACACTATTACACAGGGCAGTTCCAAATATACATTTACACTTGTCGAACAATTGCGACAAACACGCTGAAACTATCAGCAGTACAGCCTTCAGGCTATAACGGTGAAGGTGGCTTCACAGCAAAGCACTAAGGTATAGTTCTCGACTCCGTCGATCACACTTAATTCAATCTCTGAACTCAAGACACTGCTCTCTTCCAGAGCAGATAGGCTGTAACCTCTCTTCGCGAATATTCCAGAGAAAACAGCTAAGAATGCGTTCTAGAAGGTTACAGCCGAAACCATCGCGGACGAAAACGTCGGCTAGAAAACAAAGCAAGGCGAAAACGTCATAGTACAAAACATCGTGGAAGAAAATAAAGCAAAGAGAAAACATCGCAGTTCTAAAACATATGGTACACAATATTGTCGTCGAAAATAAAGCCGTTCAAAAACTTCGCAGTTTAAAAACATCGTCGTCGAAAAAATCATGGTAAAAAATTAAGGAACCTACAAATCATCGCATGAGAACATCACAGACATGCGATTTTCAGGCTTTAATAATTGTAAATGGATATTCGCATAATGATTTATGAGCGCAAGGTGGAAGGAAGGATAATTTTTACTTTCATGTTTTTATTAACTAATAAATTAAAAAAAACAAGAAATTTAAACAAAACAAGAAATAATTTTTACTGTAACAGTATCAGATTAACAAAAGTGAAGAAAATAATCTCATAACTAACTTAGCATTTTTAGTTCATGCAGTTACTTATCTTTCTTTTTCTATTCTTTTCTTTGGATTATACTTTTCATGAAAAATTATCAATAAAAGTCTATAAAAAATAATTTATTAATGACCTTTGTTAGTTAACTATGTAAATTTAAAATTCTATTAAGTGCTATAAGCTTGGTTAATTTTCTATGCTTAAGTTTCCATTTTACATTTTCAGGAAATATTTATTAATTAATAAAAAATATGAAAGTAAAAATTATCCTTCTTTCCATCTTGCGCTCACAAATGATTATGCGAGTTTTTACAATTATTAAACAATTATTAAATTTTACAACTATTAAAGGATAATTTTAAAGCCTGAAAAGCGCATGTCGGCGATGTTATCTTTATGCGATGATTTCTAGGTACTTTATTTTTTACAGCAATATTTTCCATGACGATGTTTTTAAACTGCTAAGTTTTTGAACCGCTTTCTTTTCGACGACGGTGTTTTGTACCACGATGTTTTAGAACTGCAATGTTTTCTCTTTGCTTTATTTTCTTCCACGAAGTTTTGTACTATGACGTTTTCGCCTTGCTTTGTTTTCTCCGCGACGTTTTCGTCCGCGATGTTTTCGACGGACACTGTTCCAGAATGTACTCTCTCCATCTACGGCATATTGCCAATTTTGTCACCAAATATCGGCAGATCACCCTCTGGCTACATTAACCTCGCTTTGCGGGAAAGCTATCTCGCCGCTGCTGGGCATTTCGAATCAATATTGTTTCAAAGCAAAATTGTTCCGTGATTTTAATCTGTAATTTTGTCTTTGAATGTAAGTGCTAGATTTTAATTACTTATCTTGTAGAGACATTAAGTACATTTTTGAAAGCACGAGAAATGGAAAATGGGCAATGCTCTCGCCGGAACTCGAACCACGGATCTAACGAAAACCCACCAAGCGTGCTGACCACTACACTACGAAAGCAGGCTAAGAAGACAGGAGAAATACCTTATAATCTTAATTACATTACTAGTAAAAGAAACCAGAATGCTTTGGATTACAAAGATGAATACTGTAAACAAAAAATTCCAGGCATAAAAGGGAATGTAATACGAAAATTCCTTCTAGGAGATTAATTTTCATGTTTACTCCACAACGACAGCTTCTTAATATCTAACGTTTTCTTTTTCATTTATGTTTAATAACGTAAGACATGTCATCAAACTGGCGCATCGATATAACAAATAAAAGAGTGAAAAGCTAATAACATTCAGTATATTAATATTTTTTAACAAACCTTTGCCACCTAGTAACAGAGAAGATCTTTAAGAAAGAGCAAATATATACGTCTGTTGCTGTCAAAGTTCCCGTCGTGTATGATCATTTTACCAGAAACCAAGTACGCATATGTATTATTGCTTGTATGATATTTATTCTACCCGCAGGAAAAACAGAAGTTGCTCAATGAAAAAAAAAGAGAAGGAGAAGCCGGATAGATCTGATTCAAATCTTAATAATTATTTAGGAGCTGTTGATCGTCGTGAGAGACTACTATTTTTATACTAGTTTATTTTTTAACCTTTCAGGTATTATTTTCTCCCTGTCTCATTTTGCAGATATCCATCATACGCAGACGGATGGAATGGGAAGAGTGAGTGTCTGAAGTCACGATTAGGTGATTACCTTCTGTGTAATTGGCCTTGTGCAGTGTCATTGGCGCGTTCCCTTTAGACATAGATACACTTCTGAGTTTCCGTGCCCATCCCCCAGCCCTTCGCTCTTTCTGTGATATCGCTGGTTTCGGCAGATAAGCACATAAACATCGACTGGAAAATCAGTGTCAAGAAAAAGAGATATATGTACCATTTTTTTACGTGAGGTAGGAAGTTTTATTACAAAATTGCATTAATATCTCTACTAAAATGCTGATAATCTCTAGCATCAGATTATTTTAAGCATAATTTGCTGAGAACTGTTAACTACTTTTATCATTTTCCCGACGCATAATTTTACAAGAGATTTGCAGCACGCTGATTAGTCATCGTAGCTTTAGTGTTTTGGAATTTTATCCAAAACCTTATTTGGTTAAAATACGCTCGAATACTTTTTGGAATTTATATAATGTGCTTCATAACAGGCGTTTTGCATAGCAGTTCCTTTCTTACAATTCCTTCATTGTTCCCCTTAGCAATTAAAGGATTATAAATAAAACAACAGGTATTCCTTTCAAATTAATCTTTCTCTAACATAATTTCTGCTTATATAGAAATCAAAGTAGTTTTTGTTACCAATGAAAAGAAAAAGTAATACTATAAAAAATTTGAAAGGTTTCAGATTTTATATTACGTTCAAACCGGCTTTTTGTGTGTTACCTTTATTTATTAAAAATGTTCTTCGCAGTTGAACCACAAAATTTAGTTCAACATCAATATCGCAAAATAATTTTTAAATAAGCTATCTTTAGAATTTCCGATACACAGTTCCTCGCGCTTTAGATAAAAAGGTTTTTTTCCCCGTAGAGTGTTGCCATTGGTTGCTTTTAAATCGTTGAGTTTGTTCATCAAAAATTCCTTAAAGGTTTGCAAAATATGAAATCGATAGTAAAACGAATTCCAAATTCCGAATTTGGGCTTCCAGATGCGCCTATTCGGGTAGAAACGTACGTTATTCAAAATTCGATGGCCTTTAGGTATCACATTTGGAGAAATATACATGCATTTATTCAGATTCTTCATTATTTAATTTCTTTAAATATAATACAGGATGGTAGCATTTGGTGGCAACAATTTGAAAAGTGATACAGCCGTTTATAGTCATTCAACGCAAAATCGCAGAACGAAAACAATAGTCCTTCAGGGACAAAGCCCCTTTGGACTAAAAATAAATTCCAAACTCGAAAAGAAAATCTATCATATACGCATGTTCAGAAAGAGTTCATTCAGAGACTGATTACTCATTTTTACAACCATTTCGGGGCTGTTTAATTAACATTTAAAATGCAAAAAGTATTTTTTAAATGTGTAGTCAATTTATGCGCCCTTAGCTACTATAACCTTAATGAAGTGTCTAGGGAGTATTCTCTGATTTTTTTACAACTATAAAATATAAGTCCAAAGAAGTGTTAAAATACCTTAATGTCAGCAAACAGGCCCCCTCTAAGCTATGCGTAATTTCTAGCTATCGAATGTAACATGAATTCCATATTCTTTGAAACTTTAAAACATTTGCCAAGATGGAACAGTTTTATTTCTAATTTGAATATGTTAGTTAAAAAAATCAGAAAAATGAATCTTTTTAATTCTTAAATTTTATACATTAGTGAAAGACATGCAGAAATTAAAACTGGATTTCTATACTTTTAGTAATAGAATTAAAGATATTAATAATTTCAGTTTTTTTATAAAATCGGTAATAATTTAAAGAGCTCATCTTCGGAAAAGATTTAAGAGGAATTTATATCATCCAGATAAAAGAAAATTGCTTTGAATTTGTTCGGAAGGAAGTGAGACTCAGTAAAGCTTCCAGACATGAAAATATTTTAGTCTTTATCTGGCGTCAGTGTCAAAACAAGCAATTTTCTTATATTTATTCCTGTGGTTCAATGTACTTCTAACATTTCTAGCCTTGTACAGAAAATAAATAAATAAATAAAACTTGCAATCTGAAAACCTTCGTATTAAAAGCGTAATATCGAAGAAGAGTGTAACTTTAAAATAATTAGAGCAATTTATAAAAGTAAAAGTGTAAACCACCACATACGTTTCTATCTTTTCTTGGTTAATTAAAAATGTTGCTTATTTCTGCTGACTCTTAGAATTAAATTTTCACTGTTGTATGAAATTAAAACGTATTTCAAATTGAATTTAAATTTTAAAATCTCCGGCGTTTCTTTCTCCTTTTCGTATTCCAGTCTTTGAATGTTATAAAGAAAAAGTATCGAAACACTTCTATTAGAAAAAAAGCACAGACAGATGATTGCAGTCTACATATTATTCAGGAGTATAATCGTTTAATACTAATCGTTTAATAAGTTTAATAATATATGTTATTAAATCTTCTAGTATAAAAATTTGCGAAATTAGATTTTATTTTAAAGGCAGAATGTAGAAGAGATAAGTTAGAAATATTGCAATTAACTTTCACAGGCTGCCAAAGAGATATTTTATTCACGAAATTCAGGAAAAAAATAATACATCTAATTATAAACCATTAACTAAAATGTTATTAAGAACTTCCAGATAAATTAAATGACGAAAATTAAGAATAATTTAAATGATAAAAATTACTCTGAACTGAGCAAAGCACTTTTATAACACTAAGGAAACGTAAAAGATCTTATCAATCGCTGACTGACTACAAAGTGTATTTAGTGGAGGAATATTTGCATCGAAACTGAAAACAATAACATTTCGAAATATTTCATCTTCGAGTATTTAATAAGCGATTTTTACTAATTTTGGTGGTCAATTTCAATTCCTTGCACGAAATAAAGAAAGCATTATAATAGCGAAAAATTTCGGGTATCATATTTCAACGAAATATCCATTTTGATATATTAGAACGATGCTTTTGCGAGACAAATGCATGTACGGACATAATAAAGGACTCTTTCTCCCATGACGGATTTCAAAATGGATTTAAAATAGATCAAGAAGAGATTTTTTTCGTGACATTTGAACGTATGTATGTACGTTTCTTGTATAGCTCAGAAACGAGCAGCCTCAGAATGCTGAATTTTTTATATAGGACTGGTATAACATATATTTGTGCACCTCCCTTTTTGGTTGCAGTCGGTCTCACCAAAAACATATATCCACTCTGTTATACTCGGTGAGCTTAGTTTTTTCACTCTTATATGTTGGTAGATTGCGAATTTTTTTCTTTAAACATTATTGAATTATGTTATTCTTATGTTCCGGTTAGGGTTTAATGTCTTTAGTTAATTCGCATGCAATAGTTGTAGAATTACCAATAATTTAAAAATTGTTAAAGTGCCTAACGAAGCCGCTTTTTGTATACATTGGACTTTAGTATAATAGTGAATTAAGTCAGTTTCTGCAACAAATTTAGAGTCCTTTTGCCGAGTGGGACCAAAAGTAAACTTTCAGTTTTGTGCACCAAACAAAATCTGTCTTCCTGCCAGTTGGCCGAATTGCTTTTTTGCATAGAAGCTCTTAATTTGAATTGTAAAAATTGTTTTTTAGCTGTCTGTGGTGTTTTTTGGTTTTTCTGTATTTTACAATATTTAATGAAGATGTTTTGAGTTTTTATGTACATTTGCCTTGCTTCGAAGTGAGAACTGAATTAATTGAATGAGAAATGTATCTCTAATGAAATTCGGGGAAATAAGTTTAAATGAAATGCAGCAAAAATATGCATAATTTAATAGACAATCATGTGGAAGTCATGTGGTGTCCATAGCAGATTTTTTAATTCAATTTTTAATTTCTTCTTTCCTGATCTTCTTCAGGAGATCCAGACTAGTCTGAGTTGTAATAAAGTTTTAGTATATGACTACTCCGAAGATTATAATTCGTTTTGCGACAGAGAGTTTTATACAAAATTCTTTTTTCTTTTATGTTAAGCAGCTTTTGCTTTAATGGAAATGTTTTATAGTACAAGCTGTCATAGTTAGCAACCGTTAGCCACTCAGTCCAGTTGATTTTTCCAGTGTTGAAGCTGACGTGAACTAGACCCCATCCAGTTAATCTAAGCATTTTATTAGCTAGTCAGTTTTGTTTCTTGTTCGTTTTCTAAGTTTAGATATTTTTTTCGAACTCTTCGAATTCTCTTGGCTGACCAGTGACAACACAGAATGACATTTCGAATCTTTTTCTGTGTTTTGGTACCTTCTGAGTGCCAATTCCATCTTGTTTATGTAACTCATTGATTTTCAACGGAGGCGGTACCGCCCCCTAGGGGGCAGTGGAAGGATGTTGATCGGTGGTGAAAGTTTTTGGGCGGCAGGGAACGGCGAGTATATTTCGGGCGGCAGGGGGCGATGAGCATGTTTTGGCATTCGAACTTAATTTAAAAACTGCCAAAAAATATTTCTAAATCGATTATCTGATTTAGACCATTTGTACCAGCAAATAAAACGAACTTAGGCGACGGCTCCCATCATGCAGTTATGAGAATGGTAAGATGAATCTGCAAAAAATTCATTCTGACAAAGAAAATAAAGATTTGCCGTTTTCTGCCGAACATCAGAGCCAACTTTCTGAAAACACCGTCTGTCTCAGAGCTATCAGCAATCTCATCAAAAAAATGCGACGATGATTTGATAATCTCTCATAATATATCAAAATTAATTGTTAAATCGGGACAAGCTCATGCCATGGGCAAAGAGTTGATACAAGACAGAGAAGTCAACTCTGAATAGTGAAAAGTCAACTCTGAATTGTGGAAGTCAACTCTGAATAATTTGCGCTTTCATGAACCGAGCGTTCAGAAACTGGCTCCGAACCATTAAGCATAGACATCCCATTGATCATACTCTATTGTTTCATTGATATTACTCATTTAGTGTATTTTTTGCTGTTCTTGTTTAATTATTTAATTAATAATAAAGAATTTTTGAACAGAAAACATCGCATAAGCAAATTTTTCTGGCATTAGTCATTTCAGTTTTCATGTAATTACCTTCCGGGCAAAATTATCAAGTTAAATAAAAAAAATTGGTATGTAAGTCTACTAAAAAAATTACTTAAAATTTTTGCCTTTTGGGAACCCTCCTTTCCCATACCTAAATTATAGGATTTTCACAAAGGAGAGCATTGAAAAATCTTTCGCTCCTTAGGGGAGAGGCAGCTTCGAAAAGATTGAGAATCACTGATGTAACTGGCGTGAGCCCGTGTATCGGATTCTAAAGATACGCTCAGTTTAAAATTATATTGCGATATTGCTGTGAACTGAATTTTATGGTTTAAGGGCAAAGAACGTGATATTTAATAAATAAGGGTAACACACAAAATGTTAAAAAAACGCCCCTTTGGACGTAATTTAAAATCTAAAACCTTTCAGTTTTTTTTTCCGCAGTGCACAATAACGACATTGCTCTCTAAAGTTAATTGTAATGCTACTGGCTTAAATGCCATCTAATAATACCGCACCAGTGTATTTGCAGATAAGTTAATTTTGTTTTCATATTCATTTGAGTATAATTAAATATAATAATGAAATAACCAATATATTCAGTTTTAAAGAATATTTGCAAAAATTTACGATATGTTAATAAATCTAATAATTAACTACTCCAGTTAAAAAATAAAAAATTCTGAGAACTATGTAGTTTAGTTTCTTAATATTAGTTTAAGTAACTAATTTTTTAAATAAAAAAATACTAAAAAGAAGACCGAATATATAACCTATATTATTATGGCATATGTTATGTAGTGGTTTTTGGTTAGTTTAGAATTATGGATTAATGTGTAGTTAATTGCAGTTATTTGTTAATTAATTATTGAGTGAGTAAATTATATGCATTAATTTATGCTTATTCTAAATTTTTCTTCACGAATTGTATTGCTTATGTTATTAAATCAATTATTTGTATGCGAGTTAAACAGAGTTCTCATTCTCACGTTACGCGTTCGTCAGTATTAGCTTCGGGAGAAGGAGACAATGGGAAATCGGTTGTTTCTGCGTAATATTTTAAATTTAAAAATACTTCCTTTTTATTCACATGGTTGAAATTTATACCTCTTAA
>KK113567.1:232410-266540 GCA_000611955.2 Stegodyphus mimosarum | reverse complement strand
TTTCTTGAACTAAGTAATCTCTATCAATATTGGTAAAGACACCATGCTCGGTGATTCATTAAATTCCTGTGTATTTTTATGCTGGCCAGCAGAGTTTTGATAACTGCATATGAAATTTTAATATTAATTTTTACGGTGTAAATTTTGATTAATTCATCTCGGTGCATATTTGAAATTAACAATATATATATTATAATTCTAAATGCATTATTTTAAGTAGTCACTTGAACACTCCACAGATCTAAAAATTTAAGTTGAAAGATTGTCTTCCTTTAATGCTGCAATAAATATCCTTGGTTATATATATATATATATATTTGATTCAGAGTTTTTCTTATGATGACTTGTGTGAATGATCTTAACACCAGTACTCCTGCTTGGTCTTAGGGGTTGTTCGGGTTAGTTAGACACAACGCAATGAATTTTGGTTTTTGATATTATTGTAGGCTAATTATCGCAACAGTTAGTATTTAACTTTTAGCACCTAACATCTGGTGCCTTGATATATTGTAACGTAACACATACAACGCACCTTATAATTTCAAATTACAATTTTTAATTTTTACATATATTCGTCGTATAACGTGCACCCTTTTGTTTACGAGGAAACCTTAAAAATACACGTGATTGGTGCTGTCTCGCCAGTTTGGCAAGATAGTCATTTACCTCAATGTTAAATGCACCTGCCCCTGTACTCTTATTTTTGCAGCTGAGCTTCGCTTTTTCAGGCATTCCCTGTTACATTATACAAATGATGCTACAATTTTACATACAATTTACTAAAATTTACTTATATATATATACTATAAATTACAAAAAGAAAAAGCGCAAGTCTTGGGCTTATTAATTTGCTTTTAATTACTTTCATTATGAATATATATATATATATATATATATGCAGAATTTGTAACGATATTATAAACATTTGATACAGATTCTAAAATAAACAGGTCCCATTCCTGATGTATAAATTAAAAATAAAGCTCTATAAATTTTAATTTTCTCATAGCATAAACAGAATAAAGTAGGCTAAGCTCTCATATTAATTTCCTGAAAATTTAGATTGAGATATTATAATTAATAACTAGTTACCGGAATGATATCTTCTAATTTAAATGAAAAAAAAACTATAAACTTCGTGGTTCCTTAATTGTTTATTTTGTTGATTTGCTGTTCGTAATTTAATTAGCTACGTTTGTATTAACAATGAATTACTTCTTTAAGGGCCTATTTAACAATAAAACAAGGATGTACTACTAACTTTGAATTTATTATTGTTCTAAATGCATGCAATTTATAGAATTTCAAGACTATCTTTGCATTTCTTTAAAAAATCCATTTTAAAGAATCGAAGTCTTCTTTCTCTTAGCAAATAATTTCTTTTACTTTTCAAATAAAGCATATCGACCATAATAAATTTTCTAAAGGAAAGATGAAAACTGTTAAAGAATACAGGAATGATTTCTATATCATTTAATCTAAGTAAAAATACAAAGAGATAAAATCGCATCATTTAATTTAAATAAAAGCACATGGAATGCATAAAAACCAATACACACAGAAAGAAATGTTATGATATATTCATATGAATTTATCTGATTCATAATAAAGTTATATTTAAGATAAATGAATTTGTAATACTATAGCACTTATCTCAAATATTAAGTTTCTTAAAAATGCTATCAAATGTTTTTTCTGACTCAAATCAATACTCTTAGAACAAGATACACATTTTTTAAAGCGATATTACGTTAAAGTCGTTATCGTAATATAGTATCTCTTATGGTATGTTACTGAATGTTTTTTACATGATCTTTATTAAATATCATCAATTTATCTGTTTTATTAGGAGGATAAGTGTATAAAAAGCTTGGGAAATGCTCGTAAGTCTTCGAATTTTCCTTGAATCTGAAGTAATTAAACTACAGCTTCTCTTTTGGTTGACCTGTAACATATTTAAAATAAGTACGAAATAAACTATGAAAATATTTTAAGTTAAGGGTAAGGATAAGGAACGGGGGATGTGGGCACTATGCCTCTACAATACGGTTAATTAGTATAGCACCACGTCCACCATGGTCTACAGAGCCGTTTAAGACAACGCAAGTTCAAATACGTGAGTAGATAATTGAAAATTAATAATTGATTACAAACAGTTGTAGTATACCTTGGCAATCAAAATTGTTGCATTTGTGTAAATAACAGGTTACGATACATTTAACATAATACGATGTAATTAAGAAGTGAAATGTGTTATTGCATAAGACTTCTAAGAAGTGATGTATAATTATACTTAATGCATGATACAGCGCTAGGATAAACTCTTGAAGAGACGTCAAACATGTAGAGAGATTATAGGATGATAACAATACAATACAACATGATACAAATGCAGTATAGGATGATAAAAATACAGTAGTTTACAGCAGATTACAGTAATGATGAATACATAGGTATGGACTAATATGTTTGCAGTAAATTACATTGCAAATATTATGCCAGTTAAAAATAGCTGTACATATGACATGGAAAACCAATTCTTGCATGTTGCTGTATAAGGTATTTCTCCCGCCTTCTTCGCATGCCTTCCTGGTGTAGTGGTCAGCACGCACGGCGCGTGTTCGAGAGGTAGGTGGTTCGAGTCCTGGCGGGGGCACTGCTCATTTTTGACATCTCTTGCTTGTAAATAACCTAATCACTCTACAACTGCCGTCCGAACTAAAAAAGGTGGTGAATGATTATTCTCCACCACCAGGATTTGGCGATTGGGCCCCTTAATCCCCAGTCGCCCTTTAAAAGGGGGAGCATATAAAGTGTTTCTCCCGCCTTCTTCTCATGCCTTCGTGGTATAGTGGTCTGCACGCTCGGAGCGTATTCGAGAGGTCCGTGTTTCGAGAGGTCCGGCGAGAACATTGCTCATTTTTCATCTCTACTGCTTCTAAATAACCTAATGCCTCTAAAAAAGGTGGTGGATGATGATTCTTCAATACTAGGACTTGTCAATTGGATCCCCTAATCCCCAGTCGCCATTTAAAAGGGGGAGCACATAAAATATTTCTCCCTTGTTCGCTTGCCTTCGTGGTGTAGTGGTCAACACGCTCGGCGCGTATTCGAGAGGTCCGTGGTTCGAGTCCCGGTGTGGGCATTGCTCATTTTTCATGTCTCCCGCTTCAAAATAACCTACCGACTCTACAGCTCTTGAACATTCATAAATAAACTGCACGCAGCCTGTTAAAAGTTATTTGTGTATAAGGAATTATCTGCCCCTCATGTATGCTCTTACCATGTAAATTATTATCCCTTCCAGCTAGAGTTAGGGGATCCATGGTTCGAATCCTGGCAAGGGGACTCAAATTGGTAAATGGAATCTTATACTTATTACAATAAGACATTTTTCAAGTAGAAAATTAATAGTTAGTTAATTTATAATGGATATGATTTTCAACGGAGAGTTTAAGTAATCATCAGCTTGAGGTAGTAAATTATTGCCAGTTTGGTACTATTTTATTGGTGCGCAACTGCAGTAGAATGTTTATCACCCTGATGGGGATTAATACTGTCCATTAATGTATACCAGCACCCCTACGTGACAAGTAGGATCACCATACGTCTACTTTTACTTTCCCATCGGAATATTTCTTTCGCTTGCAACATTTGTTTACCATATTGTATTACCCTTACTGTGTTTTCATTAATAACCAGACATTCTGAAGGCACACGGTCCTCAACCAATAACGATTCTCTCATTACTCCACATGGTACTATCAGAAATGCATTCTGATAAAGACCTATTTACACTGGGTTGAGATAGTAAATTTCAGTGCGTCATACCGATCAAAATCACTGCGCCTAGAGCTAATTAACATACTGGGCGCTTTTTACAAACAAGCATCTTAAGTGCGATTATAAACAGCGTTACAAATTCCTCAAGACCAATCCAGACAACATGTTTACAAGATTATACGACTGCGGAATGCTCAAGCTGCAATACTCATAACCAACTCCCAGAAAAGACCAACAAAACTAATTTTAGTATAAATCACCAGATCTTAAATGCCGCATTACGTTTTCAACCAGAAACCAACCCTAAAAGGAAGGAATCCATCTTTCTAA
Source organism: Stegodyphus mimosarum (assembly GCA_000611955.2). Classification (NCBI taxonomy): domain Eukaryota; kingdom Metazoa; phylum Arthropoda; class Arachnida; order Araneae; family Eresidae; genus Stegodyphus; species Stegodyphus mimosarum. The sequence continues at coordinate 262,427 of KK113567.1, read as the reverse complement.
TAATCGCAAAAGTTTCTAGACATCTACCATCAATACAGGCCAAATTCTAAAACTGTAATCCCAATAGAGGAAATCGGAGCTTAAGTCAAAAGAATCCTACCCATCAAACAAGGTGAAGTATCTATTACCCCACGTGCTGGATGGCAATGGCACCAACACCAGAATCTACCCATCAAACAAGGTGAAGTATCTATTACCAGCAACACCCCGTGCTGCATGGCAATGGCACCAACACCAGAATCCAAGCCAAAGGGATCATGTATGAGCGCGGACGTCTGGAACGTCGCCTTCAGTAGAATAATAGAATATGACGATGCTTTCGTTATCAGTGGCTCAAAAGCAGAACAGATGAAAGGAAATCTCAACCCAACTCTAGAAATATTCAGTAATCTCTGCCGTAGCATCAGACTCCAGATCTTCCACATTAAATGTCTAGCCCTCATCATTCATAAATCTGATCTAACATTACTAGAAATACCGACTCACCGCCCAATGTACCATGTAAACGAATTCATGGAAACGACAACAAAAAACATTAACTATCTGTTATTTATTGTTTGTAGTTTACGTTACGTTTTTAAAACTTCCGGATATAGTATTCTGTATAAAGAGTGTATGTTTCAATAAGGGTATATGAGAATTTCTGAGTGTCAGAAGCGAATATGACTGAATATTAAAGAATTCATCTTGAAGGAAACCTAAGACTCCCAATATTTAACTGTACGAATTAGTCTCCTTAACATCGAAATTCCTTTCATCAGTCTCATTACTTTAACTACAGTTTAGTAAATTATTTGAATAAAATAGAATGCTTTCCCATTGTTTTTTTTTCTCTTTAATTGTAATTAGAGGCTGCTGTGCTTTAGGTCTTTATTATTTACGCTAGTGTTCTTAAATTATCGGGAGAAATCTAATCAATGCATTTAAAAGTACAGCCATTACAACATCACCACAAATGAGAACAAAACCATTACATATGCCTCATGGAAACGCATCGTTTAGATATTTCGCTTCGGAGTTCATCCCTTTAAGCCTGCTCTTTGCTCACAACTCTTAAATACTAACTCTTAGTCTAAAGAATACTGCAAATAATAATTGAATACAATATTAACGACATCATCAGGTGCTTCGAACGTTTTACTTCATTTTCAGGCATGGGTGAACTTCAGAACAGGAGAAAAAATGAAACCAGAAAAACTCCAACATCCTTTTCAAACGAGAAATTCACTCGTTCATGAATTCAGAGCAGGTGTTCCTAATTTTTTTGTTGCGAACAACCTTCTCCTGCTCAAGAATTAAAAACCGAGTCATTACAGCAGCAGTTGATTTCAGATGTGCTGGGCACATCTTTTAAATAGATTTAAAAATAATTAGGCTTTTTAGAAGAACTCTTTTTTTTCTGTTAGAAACATTTCTTCTTTTTTAATTTCCTAACGAGTGATTCGGTGCCATTAGTGATGCATCAGATACAGTTTATACGGCTCAGTTCTTCAGGAAGTGAGTGTAAAATGAAGTTCATTTCATGTCGCGTCAAAGGTTTTAATTAACACTGGAACTCAGCCATTGAATACTATAGCCTTTCATTCTTGTCTGATAGAAATACCATAAGGCGATTAATCAGGGAAAGGTATCTTCATTATAATTATATCTTTTTTTTAATTTTATATTAGAAAAGATTTTCCTTTTCAAAATACTTCAACAGATTTTTAGATTTCACGTAACCTTTCGTGGAAAGCAGAGTGGCGTACATCGAAAAGCTAAAATCTTATCCAAGATAACATCATATTTCCTTTAATTTACAAACAAAAGTCTGATGAAATTATGCATGCTGTGGTATTGAGTTTTATGATAAAGCAAATTCTATTCATAACAGCGTTAGTAATTTCCGTTTAATCGCTTTATTAACTGAGCTACACACAAAAGGGAGAGCATACTTTTAATTCCCTAAAACCACCGTCAAAACATTTAAGATGTATATAATGAGGATACAATAAGGATATAATGAAACTATAATAAGGATATAATAAGCACTTATGTATGGTATACTGCAAAACATTCTTTGCAATGTGCAATTTTGCACATTGTACATACAGTTTTTGTTCTTTTTTCCTTTTTCACTTTAGCACAGCATACACATCTTCTGCGAGTGTGACCTTCTACTGGCAAGTGATCGCCCACATTCAACATAAGCTTTTATGCATCTGGTGGTCTACCAGTTCTTTTCCTTTTTACAGTTGCATTTTCCTTTCCTTCCATCATCATTGCTTCGGCCAACGGGACAATAAATTGTAACAGAGGTATTTTTCTCTGCTTAGATTCTTCAAACAGTATGTATGCATTTACAACCGCCGTCATGAAAAGTTTATAAAACACTTTTTTCCACCATTTAGTGGATTTTCTGTCAAAGTCATCCAGGCTTACTTTCTGATCAGAAGGTCAACTCCTCCCGTTATTTTATCTGAATCTGTTTCATTCAATATTCACTGTATTTCCTCATCTGACAATCCTCGCCGCGGCCTAATCATGATAGTTACAGATCTAAAAAATAAAAGGGCAACTTTGAGAAAGGAGCTTCAGTATAATTTCCATATCCAGCGGGACAATAATGTCCAAGTAAAACATACCACTGGAACACATAGGTCCCGTATTTTCTATTACTATAGTAGTTTCAATGAATGAACAAATGAAAATATACTTACTTCAACTAAACTCCTTATTTTGATAATAATACTTGATATTGCAAGCGCTCGAGACTTCACTCTGTCGCCCAGTGCTCTAAAATGGCGGCAAGACAGGAAAAAATACCGCGGAATGAATTTATGTGAGGGAAAAATGTATTGGGAAAGTGTTGTACTGCTATCTATTGGCAGAAAATTACACTGAATTGTCAGTGATATCAAGGAATACCAGTGGGACATACATTCACAATAATACAAAGCATGTTTAGCCCATAGGAACATTTGAAACTGCCTGCGGGGCATATATGTCCCGGTGGTAGCGAAAGAGATAAAGTTATTTTCTCCCCCTTTCTGCCTGCCTTCGTGGGGTAACGGGTAACCCAGGAAGACGCGCGTGGGGTGTTTCGGCACCCCACGCTCAGAAAACATTGCCTGCAATCTTCCCCCATAATCCGAAACGGTTAAGTCCATCAGTAGCTGCCTCCAAGGTCATGTTCTATACATCTCGAGTGAAAACGGCAAATTCCGAGCATTTATTGCGGTTTAAATAAGAATTTGGGGTGTACCGACACCCAACGCGCGCTTTCGCGTTGCTATTTTTCAGTGTGAGCCATAGCGTGTTCAAGTTGCGCTGTTCGGTGTTTTTCTCATTTGATTCAAAATTTCCTCAAACAAAGGAATGAAAAGACTTCAAAAAGTATTAGAGGAGGTTTCGTCACATGAAGCTGCTATAGAATAAGAATTAGGAGACGCAGATATTGAAGATCTATTTAGTGATCATCAGTCTGAATCAGAAGAAGAGTGCGGCTCATCAGATGACATTCCTTGTAATCAAATTGAGTATTTTATAGTAAAAGATAAAATAACAAAATGGCAGAAAGAACCCTTTCGAGTTTAAAGACGCATGGCATCGCATAACATCATAAAAACATTTGCCTGGCAATACATATATATCTAAAGATGTGCTTCACCCATCGATGCATGGAACTTGGCCTTTGTACTTTTAGATCTTCATCTGAAATCACGGCAGAAACAGAAGGAGCACAACAAAGATTCTCTTGATGAACCACAAACAAAGACAATTATGTTACAGGAGATGTTACATGTGGTCAAGGGAAAAAGACAGAAAATCAAAAACTGTATGTGTGAAGTGTAATTCACAAATAAAAACAAACATTTCTCATAGAAATCAACGATTCCTAGTCATCTGAAAAAAAGTACTTTCTAACAGGCCAGATTTATCTGTGATTAATTTTAAAATTAACATTATTTTTAAGCTATTTTATATAGTAAATGTTGTAATTAATATAGAATGCAGTCTTTTACTGAATTGTAATGTTCTTTACTGAATTATTTTACTAAATTGTAATTGTTACATTTTTACGTCATTTAATTGCTTGGGGTGTGTTGACACCCCATGCGCGTTCTCGTGTTACATAATACAGCGCACGTCCTCCCGGGGAATCTGTCGAATATGTGCCGAGTTGTTATACTCGGCACATATTCGACAGATCCAGCTTTAAGTCTCGACAAGGGCATTTCTCATTTTCCATGTCTTTTATTTAAAAATAATTTAATGTCTCTACAGTGGTGCCGAAACTAAAAACGTGGGTGGATCATGATTCTTCACCACCAGAATTTGGTGATTGGGTTCCCTAATCTCACTTTCTCCCTCCTTTCTGCATGCCTTCGTGGTGTAATGGTATCACACTCGATGCGTATTTGAGGGACTCAGGTTCGAGTACCGGCAAGGGCATTGCTTATTTTTTATGTTTTCGACTTCAAAAGTAATAACGGCTCTACAAGGTAAATAGTATTTTATCATGGAATAACCAAATGTAATATATTTTTAAATTTTTCTAAGATTTTATTGAGTTACTATTAGCATTTCAAATATAGTTTAATCTCTTCGGCATGGATTTAATAAGATATTTTCTTACCTGATTATTTCTGCAATCACATCCTGTATTAATAATTTGATGATGGCTACGAATGGTATGGAAGAGGCTGTATCGAATCAGGAATCAGACAGCGAACAATGATATCGTTTGGATAGTAGGGTCTGTCGCACAATCATCCGATCTTGCTTCGTGTTCCAGAATCTTCATCGTCCAGACATATGATTCCGCTGATGAGTAGTTACAGAAACCACCGTTGCCACCACCGTTTCACGGCTGTGCTCGTACGGTGCAGGTGGTGGCCTATTGCTCGTTATGACCAACTCGCTTCACGCATCCTACTATGCGACCACTTTTGAAGTCGTCCAGTTGTCCTTAAAATCTTTAACAACGTTATAACGATATTATTGGCTGTATTGGCAGGACACAGTACTGCCAACAACAAAAAAGCATAAAACGTAAACCTGCAACTGACACCTGTGATTAACACACATTAGATTTGAAAATGTGATCATTTGAATGCTTAGTATGAAGGAATTCGCATTTAAAATTTCAAGTTGATCAAATCAGTTTTTGGTTTTAGTTATTTATTTATTTATTTATTTTTTATTTTTATTTTCTTGCGAAAGTGTGTACTTACTGATATGTCATCAAACATCATCAAGAGGAAGAATCATAATGTTCCCCTACATTTTGATGCTACAAAATTTAATTTAAAGCGTTGTTAAACATCTTCTACAGATACTAATAAAATATTTTTTCAATCTGAAATTTATCGTGTTTGTGCTTAGTAAAAAATGTAATAAACAAATCTGACGTAAAAGTTTCCAAGGGAGTTTACAAACACCCATTTGAAAAAGCATGAGATCCTTAGTTATACTCCATGTGACGCCCTCAGGTATCTTCCAAGTGCTTATTATATTAAACCTTTCTAGGAAAATAAAATTTAACATAGAATTCCACGTTTGGTATATCTCAAATTAGATTCTTTTATGTCGCAAACACTATAGAGAATAATTTCAGACAATGCAAGAATTTCGAAGTGCCTTATATATTTACGCTATTCTACTGATTTAATAAAACGGTTAAAATCCGTTGTTCCCTTAGATTTATTTATTTATATCATTAAATTGCATATTGCTTCAAGCTTCCATTTCAGAGCCATTCTTAAATAAAAACAGAACACGAGGATGGTATTTCCATTTTTTAACAGAATGCGGACTGTTAAATTGTCCGAACAATCACTGCAATGACACCAGTTTATGGAAATAAACCATACTGCCAACATTAATATTTTTCAGTAATTGTTTTTTTTTATTTTAGTTAAAAACATTTTTCAGTGAAATGTTTTTTCTATCGTGAAATTGCTCTTCCTTGTGGGAAAGGAACACATATTTCTGATACCTTTTAAAAGTTCAATCACATTTAATCATAGAAATTGTAATGAAAAGTTGTGAAAATACCTTTACGCAATGAATCCCCTCTAAGAAGACTACCCATAATATTGTCTTCTCCGATAATGATCCTCAGAAGAGAGGATGATATTCATCTCCGTGTTGTTTATTTATACGTTAACAACCACTTTGAAAACTAGTCGCTATGAGTAGATTTACTAAATTATGATTACTAAATTACTAAATTAGATTTACTAAATTATGATTACTAAATTAGTAAATTAGATTTACTAAATTATGATTACTAAATTACTAAATTAGATTTACTAAATTACTAAATTAGATTTACTAAATTACTAAATTAGATTTACTAAATTACTAAATTAGATTTACTAAATTATTATGTCAGTTACAAAATATGTGTGTTCTTTCAGGAAAATAACACAAATTTGAGGCGTTATACGTAACCTTTTAAATGGTAAAGAAACATTTCCAAAGCTGATAAAGGTGGACTTAATATTGGTTTGAACGCTATCGTGTACACTATAGACGTTATTGAACTCTTAAGTAGATGCTAATCCCTAAAATCCTGAGAAACGCATCTCCAACAAAACTGTAACCTAAAAACCCAAATATCCAACTAACCAGTAAATCTCCAAAATATAAACTCTATAGTAAAAGCTTCACTTATTATCTCAATTCTGTTATAAAAATTGCTTGTAACATTGTAGAGACATCAGGTATTTTTTGAAAAGCAGGAGAGATGAAAAATGAGCAATGCCCTCCCCGGGACTCGAACCACTGACCTCTGGAATATGCGCCGAGCATGCTGACCACTACTCCAAGAAGGCATGTAAAGCAACCGGGAAAAATACCTTATACGCTCCCCTTTTAAAGGGCGACTGAGGAATAAGGGACCCAATCGCCAAATCCCGGTGGTGGAGAATCATCATCCACCACCTTTTTTGTTTTTGTTGTTGTTCGGCCGACATTATGCTTTGAAAGCAGGAGATGTGAAAACGAACAATGCCAATGAGCGCCGGGAGTCGAACCACGGACGTCTAGAATACGCGTCAAACGTACTGACCACTACACCTCCAAGGCATGCGGAGAAGGCGCGAGAAATACCTTATAACATGTAAAGCTAAATGTATTATACAATATGCCTTCTCCAGCATGCTTAAAACTAGGGCTCCGTTTTGACACATTGTTTTTAATTTAACTGTTCAGCATTAGCGAGAAAACTAATTCTTTCTTCATGGTATGATAGTCATTCATCACAGCAAAATAACATGCCAAGGGTCATATTCTCCTTATTTGAAATGTGAAGCATTGCGCGAGTGTTTTTCTAACAATACGGAAGACATAAATAAAATATTTTAAGCCTGTTAAAAAAGAGAGAGAGAAGAGGAGGGAAGGGACATTAAGTTGGTAACTCATTTAGAGCTGTGACGCAAACGGAATAAGCAATGGTTCTTACCTATTAGCAAAATATTATTTGGTCTCAAGATATTCTCCCTTCCTTTTCACTACAAACATTTATCTTGAATTTGCTCGTAATATGGAAATAATTAGAAATTATTATTAGAGAGGTTAATTCTGAATGGGACATTAGTTTCAAAACTGCATTTAGCGCTGAAGCAGAATAAAGCGGGTATCATTTTGCAGATTGTTGCCACCAAATATTATGGCTCTATTATATTTAAAAAATAAATAATGAATTTATGTATATTTTTTACATTGTGAAAAAAAATGTACCAAGAGTCATCAAGTTTTTGAGTAACTTAGTCCTCCACTCGAACATAGGCACCTGAAGAGCGAATTTTGAATTTTGGATTTGTTATATTACCTACATAATATTTTAGAAAACTTTAGCGAATTTTTGATTAACAAACTCAATTATTTCAATGCTAGTAGAGGTAACACAGTGCGGAATAAAACATTTTAATCTCCAACGCAGGAAACTAACGGAATTTCTAAAGATATGCTGTTTTTTAGATATTTTTGGATTTTGCTGTTAAATTTAAGTTTATTTGGCATAAGCGCAGAGAACGTGATATTTAATTAACAAAGTATATACACAAAGCGTTAAGAAATACAAAAAAAGATGTTTTGTAAACCGATGTTAGTAAGAAAATTGAACATTGATTTGATGAACTCAGAAAGGATTGAAGAAAACAGAAAAATGTATGCCTGCATTCAACGCTGCATTGGAAATTCTAAACGCATACTGCTGTGCTGCTTTTAAAATATTTGTAATTTTGCTAATGAATGTTTTATGGCGTAAGTGCGAAGAAAATGATTCTTAATAATAAAGCTAAAAAGTCAAAAAAAGGGGGTTAGCAGAAATGAGTACACTACGCAGTTAAATGCTCCAACTGCTACAGAATGTATCTACTGTTCACGAGCCACCGCCCAGGTTGGGCTTGCATCTCTGCACCGTCAACGTAAAACAGCGAGCTCAGTGTGAGCGTTACAAACCTTAGCAAACTCTTTTGAGCGACCGTTAAAGTTTCAAAGCTTTCAACTTTTTTTAATTATTATTTTTATTTATTTTTCTAACCTGCTGATCCTTTTATTTCATGTTAGTTTTTTATTACTAATATCTGCGTCTAATCTATATTTACTTTTTGTTATTGTTGTTGTTCTTCTGTTAGCTTTAAATTTAACTCCTCGAGTTCCACAAAACGTACCAAGAAGTACCACTAGTAAGTGGTAGAAGTACCACTAGTTTAAATTTAACTCCTCGAGTTCCACAAAATGTACCAAGAAGTACCACTAGTAAGTGGTAGAAGTACCACTAGTTTAAATTTAACTCCTCGAGTTCCACAAAACGTACCAAGAAGTACCACTAGTAAGTGGTAGAAGTACCACTAGTTTAAATTTAACTCCTCGAGTTCCACAAAATGTACCAAGAAGTACCACTAGTACATAAAATGTACCACTAGTAAGTGAAAGCACTAACTGGAACTTCATTTGTAGAACATTCATTTTCATCTCTCAAAATTGAGGAATTAATATTTCTCAGTCTTTCTTTTTCCCAAACAGATTTTATTTTCTAAAATATTTAATTATAATCCATAGTCTGAAGTATTAACCACAGAGACTCCATTTAGCATGAGATCCTTAGCTACACTCCGTGCTAAATAGAGTATAGTTCAAATCTTGAGGATATTCATTGAAATTAACTTCATTTAAGTCAATGATTAAAACACATATACCCTGTATTTTTTCACTATTTAACACACATAATTTCATATTTCGTTTTGCTCTTGAGCGTGAAGCTTTTATCCAAAGATGGCGCTGTACGTCTCGTTTTTGTTCACTATAGGAAACGTCGTTTTAATTACGGGAACTTTCTTGAAAATTTTACTAATTTGATTTTATTATTCATATTTTGAATGTTCTCGTATTTGATAGCAGTTGAAATTGTAATCACCGAAATTGTAATCATCTGATTTAAAGATTTCTTAAGCCCAGGTATCGGCCTTTCTTTTTTTTACTAGTTTTGTTTGTCGTTCCATTGCGAGCCATTTCAGAAGAATTTCAATTTATGAATGTTGCTTTTTTCTAAAACCTTATTTTCATTAGTTTGTGGAAAACTTATGCTGGAATACAGTTGCGAATTTTTCTATATTGCTATATTGAATTTTCCATATTTCTGTGTTGCTATATATTTATATGCATAAAGGAGAAAGTCTGTTTACTACTATAGCCATTGTCACAAACTTTCTACAATTCTTTTCTTTGTCCTGGAAAAGGTTGACATCCACTTTTTTCCAAAAAAAAAAAAAAAAGCTAGAATCAGAGATTTTAATTAAAACATCGGAAAAACGATACTTTTCGCCTTCGTTTTTGCAAATGGCTACAGTCTCGTAAGCTGGAGATGAAAATCCACTTTATTTCGTTGTTGCCACTGCTCGCTTTTAAATCCAAGAGTTTGTAAATAAACGAATTCTAAGTCTTACGATGAAATAAAAATAGCATTGCCAAGCATTAAATACATTATTCTCGATTCCAAAAATTTCCTGGGAAGCCATTTCGATTATTCCCATCTTCGTACGACTTTAATCAGCCGAGATATTAATTAAAAAATCACTAATTTTCACACTCATTTATCCAAGTGGCGAAAGTCTCGCGTGTTGAAGATAAAAATGCTTTATTTCGAAAATTCTTGCTACTGTTCGCTTCCAAATTGTAGAGTTTTTTAATTAAAAATGCATGTGTTTGTTTGTTCGCGTTATTGATTTCTGATCAGTTATGATCAATTGTTTACCACATTTAATCGACTAAAATTGAATCTAGGTGAAATATTGGATGGAACGTGACCTTTTACGACCATTAATTAGAAAAACGAAAATCATTAAAAACTGCGCGCCATTGTTGCTGATATTATGAGAGAGAATTAGTTTATTTTTCTATTGGAAATTTTATGTGGGTTGCATATCCCATCAGACTGAAAAATGTATAACTATGAATCGCATTTTTTGCATCGTTATTAGAGAAGGATTACAGCGGCATCGTTCTGTCTGTTGTTAGATGCATTACTCTCAGTCTAACTTAACTGGCATCGGGTAATTCCGCTAGTATCTAAATATTTCTATAGTGAATTTTCCCAGATGCTGACTTGCATAAAGGCGCCGAAGTCTTTATTACAGGTTACTATTAGACGGCTTTACAGTTCTAGCTACTGGACTCAGCAAATCGTGATGGAATTTCACCATGAATGTGTATGATGTTCTCGATGGGGATGTCCGAGGCTGACCATTTCTCGACTGCTTACAAGACCACCTAAAGAAAGAGTTTTAAGCACGTTTTAACGTTTTTGAATCATATAGCTATTTTTAATACTTTTGTTGACTAGTTTAAGTTTAAAACTTTGTTCTTAAACTCTTTTTGAATGTGTATTGTTGAAAGCATACTGGTTCGTAATAGATTAAACGTACACATGTCCAATGCTAAGTCAATAAAAATTTATATTGATCGAAATAAGCACTTCTAAGTTCTAGAACATTTCGCAGAAATACTCGTACAGGAGTTCACAGTATCATAGAGTACAATCAGTAGTTACGCATCAAACTACTAAGAATGTTAAACCCATTCCAATGCAAAGCGTATCTGAAGTGAAAACTAATTCAGATGCGTCAGTTCAGGCGGAACTAACAACTCTCAAGAGCAATAACTAAACAACTGAGCGTAGATGCTCTCTCTTCGGTCTTAAATAGTTATTAACCGGCCGCCGAGATATTTTTAGTACTTCCTGCTTCTCGAAATTACTGGAAAGCAATTATTATCGAAATTACTGGATGGAATTACGGTTACAGCTAACACAGTGGTCAATTACATTCATTCAATTTCAATACATGTTACCATGATACAGGAAACGGACCCCAATGTCGCCAAATGGTAGCCAAGTTTGGCTACTTTTGGCGGTGTGGCAAGAAAGTTGCCAAAACCGTTGTCAACTTGGCGATATCTCGCCAGATTACTGAGTCTCCCATTTACTGAATGTTATTTAAAAACATTATTAGGATTAAAAAACCTAGAGAAGCCGTAAGAATACTTAAACGCAACCTATCCCATTTTTTTTTTTTTTCGAAACACTTGCAAAATGAAAAAAAATTTAAAAAACAATATTAGAACCGAAAATGCATAAATAAGAGGAAACGTTGAATCATATGAATACCAAAAACATTTCTTAATCTCTTTTGTTCAAAGCTTCAAACAGAACTTTGCAAGGGAAATGTATTTTCCAGCTTCAAACCAAGTCGCATTCAAGTATTCTTACGGCTTTTTCCAGATTTTTTAATCCTAATAATTTTTTTTAAATTCCTTTATAAATTTTAGCGGCACTAGGCGATAGTTTTAAACCTGTTAATTCTTTCGAAATTTTTGTAAAATACACGTTGGCTACGTTTCTAATTTACTCAATGTTAAATGCACCTGGCCCTGTATTTTTTCTTTTCCAGCATAGCTTCTCCTTAGAATTTTTTTTTTTTTTTTCATGTTACAAAACAAATAAAACAATTTTACTTATAATTCTACTAAAATAACCTATCTAAGTATAAAATTCGTAACAGTAGCTCACCCTCTTTCATTAAAACTTTTTTTTTTCGCAATTTTATTTCAGAATCTTCTGCAGAACAATGTTACGTCAAATTTTGTGCACAAGAAAATTTCAATTTTTCGAATTATTTTTAAATATGACATCAAGATTATTTGTTCAAGTTAATATTTTGTGGCCCTTTTAATACAATATGATAACTATATACATGATTTTCAACTCTATTTCTTGTAGGCTTTTCTTCCTTCATTTTGAAATTCATATAATTTGAAATAGCGAACAGTAATACTAGAGCTATATGTATTTAAAAATTATTTTATAAATACATTTTTCGAAGCTTTTGTTGACTGGATCTTTTATAAATCATATAGTCTAAATTACTAACTTAAGACTTCTTTACTATTTCTAAATCAAGATTCATTATTCTGTCTTTCTCAACAAAAACAAAATGTTGTAAAATTGTCTACAATTGCCATGAAGTAATTGCAGTTCAGTTCTTAAAAATTTAACATCACAGAGAGAAAATATTCCTTTTATTTTAATCTTTTCCTACATACCTATTCCTTTCTTTCAGAACTTTTCTTTAATTAAAGAACACTATGTCTGAAACAAAGCGCTTCAGGCGGCTTTTCAAAGCACACAAATAAATTCCTCCATCAAGATTTAAAAACGAAAATCACGGTTTTGAGAAAGGAACGAAGGACAAACAGAAGTGGTCGTTAATCAGTGTGAGCAACGACGACAACCGTGTTTTTCATGTTTCTAATTTTCTTAAAGGAATTCTAATTAATATCCTCAGACTGACTACGAAGATAATTGCTATTTTACGAGTTCTCAAAGGTAAACAGTTTATGAATCGGTGCTGCCATCTTTTGACGACTAATGACAACATTAACAAAAAATACTGGAAATATCTCCACTGTGCATAAAGTCCACTACATTTCTACCTTTTGATTAGAGAGTTTATTGTACAGACATGTATATATAATTATAGATATGTATAGTATAATATAGGTTCTAATTAAAAAGCAAATGCCAAGGTATGTTTCAGTAATCGTTTACAGTATTTTTTTTCCTCACAAAAGTAAACCTTAATTGTATTCTCCTGCTTACAGTTTTCAGTAATTAATGCTACTCCCTTTTAATAAATATTCAGATTTGTTCGACAAATATATAAAGGTTCTGAATATAATTAAATACATATTTGTTTTTAAGTGAGAATTAGAAATGTTTTTAATTAACTATAAAGCATTTTGTGGCTTTATTTTATATACTTCAGGAGGTAGAAATACTGAAGAACTTTTTATTAATCTGTAACATTATTACTACTAAATAACAATGATTAGAACAACAGCTTGTGTAGTTATACACTGTTATCAAAGAATATGTTAACAAATTTTGAAGAAACACTTATGCAAAATTTATTTGAATAACTGTTGCTAATAAATTTCTCATATTTACGTGCTATATATCTGTACTATCAAAATCTGTGTCCTTCTGTCTGTCTGCTTGTTTGTTTGTTTGCTTGAGATATTATCTCCGGAACGGAGACTTGAGTTTCGAAATAGGTACCCCCAGATTCTAAAAATTCGTGGGAAGCCATTTTGACCATTCCCATCTTCGTACGACTTTAGTCAGCCGAGATATTAATTAAAAACTCTGAAAAGGCTAATTTTAGCACTCATTTTTCCGAGTGTCAACAGTCCCGCCAACTGGAAATAAAACCCTGCTTAATTTCGAAAAGTGTTGCCACTGCGCGCTTTCAAATCGTAGAACTTATCAATAAAAAATTTGTAAGTTTACAAAATATGAAGTAAAAATAGCTTTGTCAAACATTAAACATGTTATTATTATATAAGGTCATATTCTGACTTTGAAGAAAGGGCGCGATTCCATGTGATGTCATTGTATGTCGAAAAGTTTTTGTTAATTTCAGCATTTTAAGCAAATAACTGCTGTTGGCAACTTTTTTATTTCAGGTTAGAAAAACTGACATGGTATGTTACTGACATGTTAATTCTTTTATTGATGCTGTGAAAAATTTGTTATATTATATTAAATATAAAATCCTGACGTCATACATATACATATTAACCTAAAGCGTCAAAAGTTTTTGTTTCCTGGTTTGGCAACAAAAACTTTTTTACCCATTGGTCGTTGCTTGGAAAGACTGAACTGATTTCATTGATATTGAAAAGTTTTCATGCATTTCTTTTCAGATGTACAAAGAACTTATAATTTTGCTTTGGCCGTAGCGCGCTCATGTGGCGGGCTGCATATAAGCATTCTATACCGCGCCACGAGCATAGAGAAAAATCCGAACTTGCGATTGAACATATTTTCCGATGACATCACTTCTCTTGTCGTTAATGACGTTTAAACGGAATTCTTATGGTTTTGTTTTCCATGAATAACGCGCGTCAGTGACACGGACGTGAAAATTATCGTTTGTTTTCCTTGAAACGAAAAAAATGTAGCTGCAGCGTTCTGCAGATGACTTCCTATTCCACGGAATTATAAAATCTTTCAAAGATGCTGTTAATATCAGAAGCAATATTAAGCGTTTAGATTATATAAATATCTCAGTTCTAGTAACTATATTATTGCTGTTGCACTTCTATTACATTCTGTTTCTTTCACATCGCAGAAAATATTTCCTTTGCAAATGTTATTTCTATCTTTACTTTCCATGTCGTGCGTTCAGTATTGTCGCTGAATTTAATGCACGTGTATAAGAAAAGAAACTTTCTTCTCTGACAAACACTATTTTTATGTAAAAGTACAAAAGATATTACACATTAAAAAATAGGAAATATTCATAAAGTAATATTATTCAATTTAAAATACTTATTTGTATTCCTCTGCTCCAAATCTTTATTAGTCTAACTTCAAAATAAATTTTACTTTTTCAAACTGGTTATAAATATTATGAATTTCTTGGGTACTATATTAGCTCCCAACGCCATTTTTGCTATTTCCGGAAAATGACTTGTCTCATGCTTTTAGAGATTGCATCTGTAGAGAATGGATATATAATGAACATGAAATAATGAATTAATAATCGCAACACTTTTAATACGTAGAGTTTTAAATTAAGAATGCATTTATTAAAAATGTCTGCGCTTAGTGTTTATACACATTTACGGAGTTGGCACAAGAAGAAATAATACTTTTTCTCTCTATGGAAAAAACTACATTTTTTATATTAAATTCACCACACTACGGTGTTGTAAGAGTAACCTCAGAGAAATAAAAATACGACGCACATAATAATCTTTTCGGTACTGCTCTCAAAATGTAAAAAAACGATATAGAGGTGTACCCTCGAACCCAAGCAAAGTCAAGGCGTTCCTAAGCGTAGAAGAAATGATGTCATCGGAAGCCATACCCAATTACAAGGAGGGATTTTTTCCTATGTGCGCGGCGTGGTACAGAATGCTTATATGCTGGCGGCCTTATCCCCTATTATATATACTGTTAAAAAACTATGAGTTATAATTTGTGCTACCGATTTATATATAATTTTTATTCGCACTAATAGTCCTGTCAATCTGGTTTATTATGAATTTCAAATTCATTGATACCCTTTAGCCATGTTGTTAAAAATAAATGATCTAATGAGTTAAAAAATGTTTTGGTTTATATTAGAAAAAAAAACTGATTACGCTCTGTTTTTCCTAACAGAAATAATAAATAAAAACCAATGGGTAAAGGAATAGCCTGGTGACCAAGAGTTATGACCTGACCTTAAAATAAAATGTTGTACCAAAGTTAAGCAAAATCGTAAACAGGTATTTATGCAGCTATCATTTGGTCTCTAACAGGAATGAGTTAAATGTTTTAGGATCATACAGGCGCTTACGTATGGGTTCGTAAAGGACTGAAAGCACAGAGAACAGTTAATAGCTTTATAAAATTTGTTTTCACAAAGGAAACACTTTACAGTTCTGGAACTTTCTGCAAAAATACTCCTACGGTTCTTCTCAGTGTGACAGAGCACCACAGTTACCACTTTAAACTACAAAGAATGTTAATCATAACCCAATGCAAAGCGCGTGGAAAGAGCGAAGCAAGCACGAGGATCAAACTCTAAACTTAATACTGAGAACCAGTGCTCGCTCCGGTCTTCCATAGTTATTTCCCGGCAGGTGAGAAATATCGAGTGCTTACCCTTTCTGGAAATTACTGGAAGGCATATACGGTTACAGTTGTATATAAGGGTTTATAATATAAACTACAGTTATACAGGGACCGGACCAAAATGTAGCGAACTGGTCTCCGAATTTGGTGACTTTTGCGATTCCTCGCCAAATTCGGCGACAGGGGCAAAAACCATCGCCAGCTTACCCACATTCCGCCAATTTACTAAGATAAGCTATTTACCTCAATGTTAAATAGTCTTGACTCCGTAATCTTATTTTTCCGGTATAGCTCCGCTTTTCGAAGCACTTCATGCTGCATTGTACAAGAGATAATAAAATTTCACTAAAATTAATTACATATATACAAAATTCGTAATAATGTAACAAGAGAGCATCCGGTGTTTTAGCATGAGACCAATGTTGTAAAATCTCATAGCAGCCATGTTATTAGTAGGGGATGCATATAATTAAGTGTATGCTGATAACATTATAGTAGCAGCAACAGGTGGCAACAGAAGAGAACTCGAAAGCAACTAAGCTTACATATAGAAAAATGAACGCCAGTAAAAAAATACTGAATACCAGAGGTAATTCAATGTCATCAAACAATTCTGTTCTTGAAAGATAATGATCAGACACTATAAATCTTCCAAGGATCGCGTGGCAAACAATAAGACTTAAGCGCTTTGCGGGATTTCGTTTCACTGCATGCAAGCAATTCTACAAATTTTTGCAGCGAAGCGTCTGAGAAGAGCAAGTCTCATTTTGTATGGAAAGAATTCCACGTGTTTGAGAACGTTTTTGGTTTTATTTTTTATTTTTTTTTTTTGTAAATATTCATATTCCTCTCCCAAATGAAACATAAATTTTAAGTTTTGTAACTCATCATCATGTGATATCTTCGAAAATAATCTCGCATGTGCATTCTGGGTTTACTTGGGCATTCTGGGTTTCCACATCACTTTAATTTTGCCAAATGGAGTCCATGAAAAACTACTTAAATTATTGTATCGTCTGTCCACTGACATTTGGCTACACAATGAAATATATTCTTTCTGGAATACCTAATTCTTCTGTAATATCACACCATTCATCTAAGTTCTCTGACGAATCTTCGCTTTCAATAATTCTCATTCATCTTCTCTTTGATGGTATAAATGCCCTACGACTACTTGAAGTATCAGAGTCATAATCTTTGTTGTGTTCTAAATTATTTTTAATACTTGAAAACCAAGTATGCTTTCTCTGTCACTCAGCTCTAAATTTTAAACTTAACATTCATGTTTTTAACCATAAAACATCTGATGTATACACTCTATGAACTTCCTTGCACGGAATATTAAATTATACACACATTTTGCTACATTCATTTAAAATTATTTCCTCAAATTGCATTAGAGATATATTTCTCATTCAATTAATTCAGTTCTCAGTTCGCGATAAGGCAAAAATACGTAAAACCTCAAAATATCTTCATTACAAAAAAAATAAATAAATAAAACACCAAATACAGTTAAAACAATAAAAACGCTTTATTATAATTCAAATTAGAATTTCTACGCAAAGAGAAGCAATTCGGCCAGCAGGCAACAAGACAGATTTTTCGGTACACAAAAATGAAAGTTTAATTTTGGTCCCATTCGGCGAAAAGACACTGAAGGTGCAGAAACTGTATTCACTCTTCTGCGAAGTTTCAAATGTAAGCAAATATGGCTGCTAACAAAAAGTAGGCTTAGCCGCACGTAAACAATTTCTAAATTGTTGATAATTCTAAAACTATTGATTGCAGATTACCTAAAGGCATAAAAACCTTAACCGGAAGATAAGAACAACATAATTCAATCATTTTCGAAAAAAACATGCGCAGTTTACCAACACTAAGAATAAAAAATCTCAACTCGCTGAGTTACGTACATACAGATGCCGCGAAAAAAAACCTCTTCTGAATCCATTTTAAATCAGTTTTATAATTCGTTTGGGGAAAAAGAATCGTACAGAATCCAATAACGATGTCATCATTGTCATCATCGATGTCACCGATGTCATCAAAAACATCGTTAAATTGCATTCGATAGCGATCAAAATGGATACTTTCGTTGAAATATGATACCCGGAATGTTTCGTGATTGCAATGCTACCTTTACTTAGTGCAAAGAAATAAAAAGGTATTGAAATAATTTAACCTCAATATTAAGACTTAGCATCTTTTAACTACACAAAACAATTCCCAACGCCAACAATGGTATAGCATCTTAAGCGTATCATGTGAAAAAAATGCTGGCTCCACTATGGCACCGGAGTTTCTACAAAAATAAGCAATGTCTCCATACTGGAGCTAAGAGTTTACTGTATAGTGGGCAGAAGGACAATTCGGTCAACACAAATTTGTCAGAATTCGTTAAGGAGCGCATTTCACAAACACAGCACATTGCGCTGTCCAACATCTCTAAAGTTTTTTAGGATAATGTGGATATTACCTCTGCATACTTTATCTACAATAACCTCATTAAACATCAAACCTGAAACGGAAGCAAAAATAAACAAACTAATACTTTATGATCATTCAATGGAGTTTTGAAAAAAGGTTTATGATAGCTTGATTGAAAGAAGCATCTCACTTCGTTTTACTCATCCATCTGAATTAATCATTATTGATTAGAAACATGAGCGTTCAACGGCTCTAATAGAACGTTTAGAATTGCTTTCAATAAGAATGATTGTGTTGGAGCAGTTATATGTTGCTGTTTACGCAAAAATGGAAACTTCAGCCAGGGATTTAAGCTAACTATTTTAATCCAGAGATCCATTTTCATGCTGAAACAGTAGCATGCTAACAAGCCATCTCATTTAGGTTGAAATAACACGATGAACAAATATTAATTTAGAAGTCAAACAACAAAAATCCCCGTTATAAATGCAAATTTTCACAGGACTAGTTTCGACGGTTTTACCAAACACTCACCCTCACCTGCCGAAGTGCAAATTAACAAGATAAGATATAGTGATAAGATTAGATAAGATAAGAACGGCTGGACAGGAGTTAAGTTACTGGCGTCATCTATTGATGAAACAAGCAAACTAAAACATAATTTCCTTAAAGGCTGAATGTAAAGATGGATTGGAATTCGGGTCGTTAACTACAATAGAAAGATTTTTTTGAATGCAAAACGCCTTTAGAAAATCTAATTCACCAATCGAAGATGTTTTTTGAATATTTTTGGCTGCAGAAAAATGGAAAGCGTGATTTTCGGACCAACAGTGCTGGGCAACAGAGGATTTCTATGTTTTCTTTTACCTAACAGATGCCTCATGTTCTTTAAAGAGAAATTTTACGGCTCTCTTAGTTTAACCAATGTAAATTAAACCACACTGGCAAGGAATTCCGTAAATACCTCAGGAATTCATATCTAGAATGGGGTCCTTGAGTACGGAACTCGGAATGTTTTTGATAGGAGAATAAACGACCCGAAAGTTAAAAGTTTTGTAAAATACGTGCAATTTTGAAGCTAATTGATGGAAAGAAAGGAATGACAGCAGAATTCTTATAATCGCGTATTCTCTGTGACCATCGATACCTGCGAAAATTTTCAAATATAACGCTGATTTTTGTTTTTTGACTTCTAAGTTAATATAAGTCATCTCATGTCTGGATATTGTAAGGCTAAAATCTTTTTTAAGCGTTTAAATATTTTTGCAGATAGCCAAAGCATTTGCAGATCATTAAACAACTTTAAAACCTGAAGTTCTGCAACTGAAATAATTATAGAGACAGAGCAGAAACACATCTCAAATAAATCAAAAAAGTGAAGCAACAACCTGTGTTAAGCGTAGATTTTTTAGCATAGAATCTCTGTCGATTTCGAGGAGGAACAAAGTCCCTAAAGCGGATTTCTTTGCTCCTGATGAAGAGGGACTTTTTTCGCCCTCGAAATCGACAGAGTTTCTAAGCTAAAAATCTACGCCTAACATAGGATGTTGTTTCACATTTATGAAATAATTATATTCATTAAATGTAAAATATAAAAGTTGAAGAAACCTCTACTAGCATACAATTACACTGGGTGAAAAGCAGGTATAATGGAAGCGAAGCTGCAGATCGGGCTTTAAAAGTTTCACAGAAAACGGAAAATGATGAAATTTATATTCTGATATCAACAGACTGCGTGAAATATCAAATTAAAGAAAAATCCTAACCCATATGGCAAAAGCAATGGAATGATGAGGAAAAAGGATTGTTCACATATCTAATTTCTCATTTATTTCAAATAAAAGACTGTGGAAAAATCACCTCTTAATTCAGGCAGTACATGGATAAATTTCAATTTGTTACAAACGCCGAATTTGAAAATGCCGATGTAACATAAGTTTTGTTGATTTTATGCACCATATTTCGGAATGTGCAGTGAAGAATCGTTTTAGGATAAACTGCATTCACTTGAAAGTCACTAAAAATATTTTCCGGAGATTGTTTCAGAACATGGGAATAAATAAAGGAATTGTAGAAATTTTGATTTCATAAGCAAAACGATATTCATTATAATACTGTCCTAAAGTGTTGAGATAGCCGATCGAAATTAAATATGAAATTAATGAAGACGTTTAAACTCTAAGCTAATTTTCTCTAGAGCAAACAAAAATCAGTTTATTAACAATTATAATCGTGAAAATAATAGTACACGTAATTTTTATAGAAGCTGTTTTATTCACAATACTGGAAATATCTCATCAATTACATTGTTAATTTATAATATGTTTAATGTTAACCTCGTTTAAGATATGCCATATTTAATTTAGGTTTTAAGAAGTCCACAGTGCAAAAAATAAAGATTGTAATTCTCCTGTAAAGCAGACTGAAAATGTATTCCTCTTTTTTCTTTCTTTTTATCTTAAATATTTTTCTTGGAGGCATAATTTTGCTATTAAAAAATTACTACGTAGTAATTATAATTATATGCGTATAATACTATATCTTTGCTCTAATAATATCTTATACATAATTGCACTGTAAACATATTTCATAGCATTTTATAGATTCTTATTTAAATCTCTGTTATTATATTAAAGATTTTAAGATCCATTATCTCATCTATTACATTCTTTCTGATCTATTACAGAAGATCTTTCACTTGTTATATAATATAATTTTGTTACATTTCATGTATTTCCGTTTATTTTATTGTCATGCTATATTCATTGGTATGTGATGACTTATGTTATAAACCTTAATTTATTTCAAAGCAGGCCAAACTGTAACTCCAACAGGTGGCCGTTTGGCTGTCAAATATAGCTTGAGTTGTAACAGAAAGTAATGTTATTGAAATGCAATTTGAAGTTGTTTGTGTTGCGATATTCTGTTTTGAAAAGTTTAGCAATTTAATCTTTTAAATTATGCAATGCATGTTATAACTTAAGACATTTTCAAACTCTGCGCTCATGTAACAAAAAAAAATCAGATAATTCCGTAATTACTACTGCGACAACGTTCTTTTAGAAACAGTGGCGACTATTCGAATAGCCAGAAGAGACAAACATATTGTTGCGTTCCTATATATATTGTTGGCGTAATTTAGTAGCCAGTATTACTCAGAAAAGCTCCAAAAACACGTTTACAGTCATCGAAAAACGACAAGTACGCTGAAACAATCAGCAGCACAGCTTTCAGGTTATAACGGTGCAGCTAGCTTAAAGACAAATCACTACAGTACTGCTCCCGACTCGGTTCGGTCGTTCTCGGAACTCAGCGTACTCTCGAGACTCTCCCCGCTACAACTCGCGATGCACCCGATAGCCTAAAGGATGCACACTCTCGATACACTAACTCGCGGTACACTCCACGACAAACTCAATACTAGACTGCTACTCCGCATGCAGGCAGGGTTTATATAGCTTTTGGCCTAACTTCGAGAACATTCTGGGCCAAACTGGTAAGAATTCGTTTCAGAATGTTCTCCATCCGTCTCCCATATATCGCCAATTATGTCGCCAAATATCGCCAAATGCGCGATTTCTCGCCAAATAGGACACCTCTGCCTTCCCTTGCCATTTTCTGGTAACCCTAAAACCGCTTTGCGGGGAAGCTGTCTTACCGCAGCTGGACGTTTCGTAACAATATTGACTAACTGTTGGTTAGGTTAGGTTAGGTTATTCAATTATGGCAAAGCACACGAGGGCTATCTGCCTAAGGGGAGGGATGCCTTCGTGGAGGACTTTCTAAGGGAAACTGGCTCGTATACACGTTACACATGGGGAAAACCGCGAAAACGCCCATGCAGCCAGCCCGTTCGCGGGATTCGAACCTCGGACCGAACTACCAGTGTTCAGCGCTTTACCGCTCGGCCGCTGGTGGGCCGACTAACTGTTGGATTAATGATGTTACTTGAATGGCACTATGAATATATATATTTCTTATCATGTCGGAAAGAATGTGCGTACCATGATGCAGTTTCCATCTAATAAATAAGCTAAATGATACTAGGCTTCATTTTCTTTTATTAGAGCAAAATTGAAGACTAAATGTGATCTCTGTTAGTTGTATAGAAAAGAGTGAACTTTCATTTTTATTTTTATGCAAACACTGATAAGTTGATAGTATATATTACAATAATTATCGTATTTCGAATTGCAATTTTTGTGCAGCACATGCTATCACTGCTAGCCTCCATTGGTTTAGTTTCTCCAGAGGTGGACATGCATGTTAAGAATGAAAAAAAAGTGCTATTTATGTTTTTCAAACTACTACGCTATCCGTCACTTGAATGAAAAGTCTTTTATGTTGTGTAAGTAAATGCTGCTTTTTCTTTCGTGTCCAGAGTATGCTTGTCAAAACCATTCGACATTTATAATGAGGAAGAGAATAAAGGAGACCAGAAGAAAATGCTTAGTTTACTATCTCAAAAAATAACATTCAGCACGGCATACGAAGGTTCAAAATTCTGTGCCATCGGAACATAGTTTCTTGAATGCAGAATAAGAACAATAACGTTTATTCAATTAAGATACTAGTATAAAAATTAAAAATATTTTTAATTTACATAAACTATCTTAAAAAGAATATTTACTTCTTCCAAAATGATACGAATAAATAACTCCAGTTCCTGGAAAATCTACTTAGCGC
This sequence comes from Stegodyphus mimosarum, assembly GCA_000611955.2. NCBI lineage: Eukaryota > Metazoa > Arthropoda > Arachnida > Araneae > Eresidae > Stegodyphus > Stegodyphus mimosarum. The sequence goes on along the minus strand of KK113567.1, from coordinate 239,137 downwards.
TTAATGAATAATCCTGAGTTTAACTTACAACTACCAGTCACTTGAAGATCGGTCATTTACGGTCTGTTGCATCGTAATCCACAATCTGGTATTTTTTTTACATATTTTTCGATCACTTCAATAGTAATGATTTATACATTGTTAATTTTTTTCTGTTGTGATGATTCTACAAAGCTTTTATATTGTTATTAGATTAACATTGTAAAGATTTATACATTGTTAAATTTTGTCTATTGTGATGATTCTACAATGTTTTTATATTGTTATTAGCCCAAAAAGGCTAATAACAATACAAAAGCATTGTAATGGAATATTAGTCTCGTTGCAGAATCATTAGGATTATTTTGAACCAGGAGACATGAAAAATGAGCAACGCCCTCGCTGGGACACGAATCTCGGACCTATCGAATACGCGACGGGTGTGCTGACCATTAATTACTCCACGAAGGTATGCTAAGAAGGCGGGAGAAATACATTACATACTCCCCCTTGTAAAGGGCGACTGGGGATTAAGAGACCCAATTGCCAAATCCTGGTGGTGGAGAATCATCATCCAACACTTTTTTTAGTTCGTGCGCCACTGCAGAGATATTAGGTTACTTTTGATGCTTGAGACATGATAAATGAGCAATGCCCTTGCCATGACTCGAACATCGGACCTCTGAATACGCGCCGACTGTGCTGACCATTACACCAGGAAGGCATGCTAAGAAGGCGGGAAAAATACCTTATATGGTAACGGCATTTCGCAATGAATCACTATTAAAGGCATATCACTTTTCAAATTGTTGCCACGAAATATTATCGCCCTGTACTATGTTTAACGAAATTAAATAATGCAGAATCTGCAAGAATGTACCCATGTTTCTTCCACTGCAAAAAAACAAAGGTACCTAGAGTCATCAAATTCTGAATGACGTAGTCCTTCCCCCGAGCATGGACAACTGGAAGCACGAATTTTGAATTTTGATTTTTTTTTATTATCTGTTTCATATTTTGTAAATCTGTAACGAATTTTTGATTAAGAAACTCAATGATTTCAAAGCGAGCAGTTGCAACACTGTATGAAAAAAAAAGAAACGTTTTTATCTCCAGCACGCTAGACTGTGTAGCTGAAATTATAAAGATATGTTCTTTTTAAAATTATTTTGCCATATTGCTGTTGAACTGAATTTTATGGTTTAAGTGCCAATAACATTGATAGTTAATAAACAAAGATAACACACAAAACGTTAGAAAAACGCCTATTTGGGGGCAATGCAAAATGTGAAAGCTTTCAGTTTTATATATATATATATACTTTAAGTGGAGAATTCAAAGAGTAATGGGCTGTTTTCTTCTGCGCAACTGCTGATTGTACCGAGTGTTAGGTATTTTAACTCTCTGTAAATTCCAGCTGTGACATTTAATTATGATATAATGATTGTTAAAGTATTATGCCTGTGCCTTTCTTCTCCTGCTATGTAGTTGATTTTAATTCACCGTGTCTGAAACTTTGCTTCAATAAACTTGATTGCAGAATAGTTGAACTACTTTTGTCACGCATTCCAAAGCGTTTTTGGAATCTATCTATGGAAATCTACACTACCTATGTAAGATTTAGAGGCTTAGAATTCTTCGTCAAAGCTAAGCTATTATCTGATTTAAGCTAAGCTAAGCTAAGCTTGATATTCAAACCTTTTCTCCTGAGTGCATTGTCATGACCTCCTCCTCGTTATTAAACGCTGAATAGTTATATGCGATACATAAAGTTTATATTAGTATTAACAATAAAAACACACAAGAGTAAAATCAGTTACACACTAATACTGCTACCGGTGTAAACTATTTGCAAAGTACTCAGAAGTAAGCTAAAACAAAAGACGAATTAGAACTTTTGTTGAACATTCAGAGCATTTGAGGATACCACATGGCATGAGATATACTGCAGATATATCTTAACGATCCTCTTACTTATGCACCTCTTTAGCAGGTCAAATGGAAAGTTTTAGACACGAATAATACTGGAAGAAGGAAATGCGTCTTTGCTTGAATATATTATGAACGTTTTGGTGCTGGCTACGGAGGGAAGATTAAATAGAGATAATGCCTGAATGAAGACAATACCTTATTTGTTTTCCCATGTCGATACCTGTATTAGCTTCCAAATCATATAATCCACCTGATGCACGGAATGCTAATTTTCAATATCATTCTCAAATGGGTTGTTAAGCAATATTAATTCAATTTCTATTTAGTCAGATCGTTTAAATCTCTTATGAAGGCACTCAGTTAAAGATCTACTTTAAAAGCAAAATCAGATTAAGTTTATAGCATTTCATCGGAATGCTTCTTCAGAAAATAAAATGGTTTTCCTTTAAAATAGTGATTTATAACTAAACCTGACTTATAGTATAACATGTGATTTACGGGACTACGCATCGTTCTTTATCCGATGGGCTCGTTAACATTGAAACATATATTTTCAAAGTAGTGGCTTAGTTAAAATATGGCCTTTTGCATCGATGCACAGAATTACGTGTACCTAGAATTATTTTACTGTTCATCCAAATGTTTAATTGGACACACTATATTCAACGGATGCAGATTGAATGAAACACGGTTTTAAAAGAATTAAGCATAAACCAAAAAGATTTTGCCATCGCATATTGTTCTGCAGTACCTATGCTGCATTAACACGGTTGATGAAGAGTAGTTAATGCAGAGCAATCTATATATCGGCGGTATATCTCAGACTCTTGTCATAAAATCTCTTTATTTGGTTATTTGAAACAATAAGGACATTTATAAGCTGTTAGATAAGCATTGTAAACACACACACATACATATATCTAGATGTTATGTTGTCCCCTAAATTCAACTGTTTTGCCGGATTCGAGATCTTTCCATGTTACATAACGTTCAATGCAGATACCTCCTGCCCAATCAAATAATTGTAAAACAAAACTTTTTCTAACCCTCAGTAAAACTTTCTGGCTCCTTCCCTTCTTCCTTTGAATTCCAGCGCTCTCTTCTGCTTACGCTTTCATGCTGGCAAGACGCTGCTGCTTATCTGCTGATTTAAAATCTATATATATACCAGAAAATCCTGCGGTCATGCGAAATGACCGCTGTTCTAGATATTATAAATTATAATTAAAAGGATTTGTGCAAAGGTGTCTGCTAATTCAAACTGAATTACCCAGGGCAAGCGGCGAGGACGCCCCTTTGCTTACTGCCCAACGGGGTTTTCCCTTTCTACTTGCTTAATTGCATAAAGTAGAGTGCAATGAAGGAAACCACTGGCGGTACATTTCTTTCTTTGCTCAGTGGTTTCTTTCTGTCGAGAAAGCCGTTTTTGTGCAGCTTTAGCTCCTTTTCTCTCCTCTTCTCTTTCTCTGTATTTTCTAGGAGACATTCTTAAAAGAAATTACGTTAAGACGTAGTTTTTATGTAAAATAGATGATTGCCAATGCAAACAAATGTTCACGTTTCCCCGGACACGCTCATTTTGCGTTCGGCTAAAAATTCAGTTTAAAATACAGTGACGGAATAAAATCGGGCAAAATTTTAAACTCTTTACGCGAAAGGACATAAGAGTTTGAGTAAACCTACCTGATGAGAAGTACTACGCACAACTCGTTAGTTGGTTTCGTCTCCTTTAATTTCTCAACGTTTGCAAGTTTTTAGGTAATTTATATTTAAATATAGTTAAATGTATTATAATACGCAACAATTGTATGAATTAAAAATATTTAAATACCATGATAATTTAATTAAAACAATGATAACTATTGTGATAAAATTTATTTTACTATTTGAATGCCGTGGCAACTTCACCCCATTGGCTAGTACAGTTACGCAAGCAACCAACGGCGACAAACAGACAGTCAGCATTTCAAACATTGAAAATTCTATTTTATTCGAAAATAAAACTTATAACTTCTCAATTTACGTATTATTCCATCTAAGAAAGGCTTGCCGTTGTGTATATTACGATCACTATATACTATAAATTTTAAGTTAAGTAACTTAACAGATAAAGTAACGTTTTCATTGTTTTGAAGAAGACCTCAGCCATAACTTAGTTTTTTGTGCAATTTGGTAAGAAGATAAACAATATCATCTTCTCTTTTCCCTCCTTTCAACATTAGGTTTTGTAAATGACTAGTTCTCGAAGTACGTCAGTGCCATTACTGTTATATACATTTCTTGATCCTCCTACATTCGTAATCATTATCAGTTTTTGTGATGATACTAGAGCCACTACGTCAAATATACTTCCTGCTGCTAACGTTTATTCAACTAGCTGCCGGTTTGATTTGTGAATTGCACTCTGGAATAAACTATTTGCACCTGTGCATGACAATATTACGAGAGATCACGTGTGGCCAAGAATTCAATTAAATGATTAATGAAGGCATTTCACTCTGTCGAGTGGAGCTAGCCCCAGTCAATGGGCACGCGAATTCAACAAGTGCTCTCCCACACTGCGTAATTAATATTTCCTGAAATCAATTTAATTGAATTTGGCATACGGTGAAATATGTACCTCTCTTCCGCTTGGAATTATCTCAATAAATGTCTATAAGATTAATGAGATATTTTCCGCTACTTAAATAAAGCTCTTGTTTAGGTATAATACTGGCTGGAGAATGATTAAAATGATGTAATAGGATTCTGTCTAATATTACCGAGGATTCCGATGCTGTTTTTCCCATTGGTGGGCAGTTAGTTGACTTAGGCTTGGCCTCTACTACCACCGGAAGTGGTCGCCACTTTATTATGGAAGCACCTAATAGGTGGGCTACCGTTACCTCCTGTGAAGGGACGGACAATTACAGCCATGTTTTCTCCGGGATTCGAACCCAGGCCCTTCGGTATCGCATTAGTCTCTACTAACTACTACACCATCTGGGCAGCAGTATTTCGATGAAATATTCATTAAAACTAGAATTAGGCTGCTTAAAAGAAAAGCAAATTGAGAAATGGGAGCATTTATTTTATGCGTAAAATATGTTTAATCTACTAACTGTCATGTTGTTTCAAAGATATTGACTTCTGGGTTTTCTGAAGATAGCAGGTAGAAAACGTTTGGAAGTTCACTTAAAAAGAGAAAATTTTGGGTTTGTCTCAGTTACTTAATAATAGCATAAACGCGAGGGAGACGAATTTATATTATAATTTATCACACGATACATGTAAATAATTTTACTTAAGGTAAAGTAACTAAAATGCCATAGCTGAATGTGCCACTGAGTAATCCCTTTTTCAATGAAAGCCTTGTACCTCGAAGTAATTTATCTAAGTAACTAAACATGTTTAGTATTCTACCATAGTAGACTCCCCATTACGTAGAGATGTGTGTTTACTCTTTCAAACCGAAGTCGCCCGGAACGCCCGACCATTCAGACATCGGCGGGTCCCGAACGCCTCAGACTGTTTTCTACCTGATGCTTTCCCTATCACGTTAGTACATGGCTAATTGATTTCGGTAGTTGTTAAATAATACGTTAGTCATTCTTCTGAAGCGACTAGCTTTGTTATTAGAGTGCACCTTCCCTCATCTTTGTTTAGTGTCAACATTTATCTATTGATGTTAGCAACTGCAATCCTGTCCTGAGGATAAACTGCATACTGTGGGTGAAACAGCATAAATATCCCAAGAGAGAAGTAATCGCTTCACTTAGTAGTCACACAAGTAGGCTATTATTAACGTTGTAGCAATCTACTTGGCGTGGAGGAACGAAATCCATTACAGCAAAAATTCTTATATACTGACGTTTCAGATGTTTGAGAGATACAGATTTCGGTCTCTACCTATGCCAAAGAGTTAATGGAAGGATAAAAATGATATACATGACTTTACATCCACTACTTTGATTGGATTATAAAATATACATTTTTAGCACGCATAAAAAAATAATAAAAAAAATCACACTCGAGTCGCTCGACACAGTTGAAGAGTAAATAAATCTTAAGCGGGAATTGGCGTTAGTAGCACTCATGCTAGTTAGCAAGAACGTCAACCGGTATTCTGAGTCAGTTCGACACTTTACGTATGGCTGTTAGCAATTAACTGACGTGAGTCGGTCTCATTCTCCTTCCTACTAGATGAGAGGAGAAGGCTGGCAGCCTCATCTCTTAGATTTGGCTGCTGTTTAAAAGTTTTCCATCGTAGTGTTCTCTCCAAGTGCCGCAGGTACGAAGAAAGTCACAATTATGTCGTATTGATGCGCACACATCTTCCCGAGCGTGTGAAGAGTGGTGGATTACTTGGAGGAAGTGAAAAGTCTGGCGATTCAGGAGGATTCGGGGAAGCAGCTGGATCTCTGATCATAAGGATTGCAAGCTTCAAAGCTTTGAAGAATGCAGGCTTTAACTGATCGATTATTACAACGATTTATTTGCCACTCACCAGAATGGTGACAATGTTTTTTCTGTGTGGACAAACTTTGAAGCGACTATCCTATGGCGGAATGAGCGGTGGTTTTACCGCGTCATTACGCGTAAAACCATGCGTGCAAGTGCTCAGCGGTGGATGCACAAACGAGATTTATGTGTTGTGCTATGATTTAAGAATGGAGGGAGAGTTGGCATCGTTTCTTGGGAAGTCTGAAGGAAAGACTATGATTCTGCTGGACCGAAGGATGGTGAAAAGAACTCGGATAGTAGTGGAAGGGTCGTACCATAAACATATTCTGGGGATGTACTTTGGAGGTACTACTTGAAGGAGGCACGTAAACCA
>KK113567.1:193864-232361 GCA_000611955.2 Stegodyphus mimosarum | reverse complement strand
TTTTTTTTTTAATCTTTTTCTTGCATAAAACCCTTTTAAAAGAATTGTTCTTCTCATCGATGTTCTTACGTTTTTCACTCTAATATGCAGCATATGGCAAAATCATAACACAAATAATTGAACCGAAATAACTTTGAAATAGCAGTCTGACCAAGAATGTGAACAAAATTTCTGAAAAAATGATGTTTATTAGAGTTACATTTTATTATTTTTTGTATTCTTATTATTTTCAATTTTACGATCATAAGCTATCAGGCGCAAAATCACAGTTTCCAGTTGCCCAAATTTTGGTTTTAATGAATGTGAGTGTTGCACCTGATATTTTGATGAAATTTTGAACATTTGGCATAAAACTTCTTAACGTTATTCTTAAATCTCTTCGTTCAGAAATATTCAATCTGTTTCTTATTTTTGGAAGTGAGTTATTAAATTGACTCTAACGCATGTTTCCACTCGGCGAGAACTGTACTGTACAAAAATTGTACAGCTTAAACTTACTGTACAACAAGTACTTTCGTGCACTGTGTGTTTATTTACATCATTAAAAGATAGATACTAGTGTATGGCCAAGAGGTCAGGCTACAAAACTTCAGATGCACGAAAATATGATATGTTTCTAACATTTCATTAATTTAAATTTAAAAGTTCTAATAACAACAAGTAATTTTTTTTCCAACTACAGGAGAAGGTAATTGCTTAGAAACGACTTCCTTTTAAATGGACTCCACATAAAAGTTTCTTAAATGCTTAACGATTTAATTATTTATCTAGTCTGGATTACAGGAGCAACATTTGCATAAGCGTGTAGCAATTACACGGTAAATTGGAGTTATTTCGCAAATGAGATGTTTAATTTTTGCTGCCAGGAAAGCTAATTAAACTTACAAAGATGTCAAGAGCAGGTTTTATTTGAATTGAACTATTTCCTGCTTGTACTCATTTGCAAGTGACAGATGTGAAGTTACAAAACATGAGACGTGGAATAATTTAAGGAAGGAAATAACTGCATTCCTCCTCCTCTAAACTGTAGTTTGAATATTATTTTTAATTTTTAAAATCTCTTGAGAAAATAAAAAGCAGTTCCTTTAGGTAAACATATATTTGACTTTCGAAAGTTAAGTAAAAAAGTAATTTGATCCTGGATAACTCTAATTAGAAAACTTCTTTTATTTTATATGTTTAAATATTAGTATCAAGGAAAATCATGAGTTAGGAGTTCGGAAGAAACTAATGCAGCGATGTATTAAAAAAAATATTTCGTTTGCAATAGATATAAGTGAACGTATTATCTGTAGATATTAATCTTTCATATATTGATATTTTTGGTTAAGAGCAAGCAAGTGCAAATTAAAATTTACGAAGAACACTTCTTTATGTTTAGATGCTAAGTTTTATTTAGATTTTCCCGTATGAATTAACAACATCATTTTCGTAGCAAATTCCTCAGCAGTGTTAACGAGGGTTTCGTACACCACTGTCTTGACGTGTCTCTACATGAAGTAGTCAATCTGTGAGATCTGGCAATCTAGTTGGCCAATGCACTGGCCCAATCCTGCCGATCGAATGTTGAGGATGTATTACATTCAGGTGAAGACACATGTCGAGACGGTAATATCAGGGGCCCTAACATGCTGAAACCATAATAAATATGTTTTTCAACCTGTTCGTGCCCTTCCTTTCTTGTCTTTTGTGTCGTCACTACCGCACCAGGAAAGCGTTTCCGACCAAGCTATGCTATGTGATTTCCCATCGGCTTTATGTACTCTAGCTCTCCTGAAAGCTTGTAACCGCTGTGCTGAAACACGCTGTATAATACATTTTACATATATAAACCTTTGAAAATAAGCACACAATCAATAAGAAATGAGACCTATATACTGAGCTTTTTATTTACTATACAACTGTTGCATATCTTGTAAATGACACTACTCATTCTTAGATGTAACAGTTCGGTGAATCTTCTTAATAACCCAGAGAGAGGTGTACATCCCTTCGATTATTGACTGTCAGACGGCGGGGCGAGTAGTTTTTCAGTTTATAATTCTATGGTGATATTTTAGAGAAGGCTGTATGCTGTTATAATTTGGAGATATTTATAAACATTTTCAGTTTTCATATTAATAAATGCATAGAGAATTTTAATGAATTAGTATGGTTGACAACACTGAGATAAAGAGAAAATAAACAAATTACAACCGACCCGAAACTGGGACACTCTGTATTCTTCGCAAAAATAGAATTTTATTACCGAAAGTAACCAATTTAAAAGGGATTTTCTCCCTCCTTACAGCATGCTTTGTTGTGTAACAGTTAGCACACTCGGCACGTATTCGAGAGGTCCCTGCTTCGAGTCCTGGGGAGGGCATCGCTCATTTTTCACATCTCCAGCTTTAAAAAAAAACCTAATGTCTCTACACTGGCGCCCGAACTAAAGACGATGGCGGATGATGCTTCTTCACCACCGGGACTTGGCGATTTGATCCCCTAATCTTCAATCGCCTTTTAAAAGGACGAGTATATAAGGGATTTTTATCCTCCTTCCAGCATGCCTTCGTGGTGTCACGGTTAGCATACTCAGCGCGTATTCGAGAGGTCCAGGTTGGAGTCCAGGCCTAATTTTTTCAAAAAAGACCCAATGTCTCTACAATTTGCCTACCTGCAACGGTAAAGAATTATTGAAATGTACTTATTATTGTTAAGCATGCTGGAATTTGTTGTCCGGTGGTTCTATCTCTTATTAAGTGTTGGTCGGTGGTCCTATCGCTTGACACGTACTGGTCTTGCAAATAAAATATATACGTAAACTGAACTTAAAACATTCATTTCTTTCTAAATCAAAATTATTTTAGATTCAATCCAATTATTTTGATTTTTCATAATGAAACATAATCCGGATTGGAAATGCTAGTTTTGACAACAGCTGTTAGTCGTTTATTACTGATGGCGCCGGCCAGTAGTTCTGTCTCGCTCGACGTGTACTGGCCCTGAAGATAAAATGCATACGTGTATTGAATTTAAAAAATTCATATCTTTCTAAATTAAAATTATCTTCGAGTCAATATAATTTTTTAGACTTTTTTATAATGAAATATAATTTGGGTTGGAAATGGCAGTTTTGAGAAGTTGGTGAAGAGGATGGGAGACCCTCGGATCCGTCCACTCCGGGGTGCGCTTTATCAAAACTGGGGTGGAACTGAGCTAAATAGCACTGTCACTTGTAAGATGCTCAAGGCTGTTGCCAACGATAGGCATAAAATTGCGCTCCTTTTCATTTTTGTGGGCTTGCTTGGGATGACTATAAATGAGACAAGTGTTATGTTGCTAATTGTTCGAATTCTCATTTGGGAAACTAAATAAAGTTAAGTTACTACGTTCTAGGAAAAATCAGAATAGTTTTAATTAATTCCGTGAATTAGTGATTTAATGGATTAATATTTTTATATTTCGGAAAAAGCCAATGCTTCAATGATATTTTTCCTTTATTTTATTTTACCAAGAAAGCTTCGTTTTCTTGCGAAAGAATTCAGGAGAGGTGAATTTCACTGTGTCATCTTTCAAGGTCTGACGCACTTCTGTAGAACATTCTAGAAAGAAAATTACGTTGTTCTTTTGCTTGAATAGACTGCATACTTGAGGAATTTAGAGGGGTTAACGTTTCACCTACAAGGAAAGATCACCTTCTTGGGGATTTAAATATCCGATTTGGCTCCGGGTTTTGAACAGTTGCACGTGCGCAGTTAGCATGTTTTTTGTCATTTGGGTGGAAAAAGTTTAAATTGGTCTCTAATGAGGGGGCGAAAAGCTAGTTTTGTGGTAGCCTGTGTCTTCTTGTGATGGGAAAGAGAATTTTGAGTACAAGACAGTTGTTGCTGAGTCGCCTAGGGATGATGTAGTTTTCTCTTGCAGTCATTAAGATGGTGGGGGGCAGTTATGCTCCCTATCGGTCGGAAATGAATTGGCTTATTATCAAAGGAAAAACATGATTTTGAAAGAGAGTTAGTCGTTTTGCTTGTTGCTACTTTGTTACGAAAAAAAAACGTTCTCCTGCATGTTGGAAAAAGATTTTATGCGGGGCGATGGTGAGAGGAGGTAGCTTCTTTTCTGAGTTGGAAAGACAGAGGGACAACTATTCCCTGAAGTAACATGGTTTTCCGCCACTATTTTGTTGAAAGCTGTTAGTAGTTTGAGATAATGACTACTATGTTACCGGAAACCCAGGGAGCTGTAAAAAGATGCAGTTCTACTCACGGGTCATCGTAATGTCTGAATGTGTGTGTGAGGCTTGCAGTCGTCATCTTGAAGCATCATCCTCATATTTGCCAATACCTTAGCAGCGACGTTTTTGGTGCATTCTCCTTCATCATCAATGAGTAAATATAGCAATATTTTTACCGGACTAATTGATCATCTTTTTCTTCATACCTGCGTTACGCACGGATCTCTCCAGAAGGGGTCGACATGATTGTTTTGACTGTTCCTGAAAGGTTTTGTGCTATTTCCATACACCTGAAGTCGGAGTTCTGACGGCTCCATTTTCCACTGTTTCTCTTGGTTCTTTCGGAGACTCCAGGTTCTCGCGGAGTGGTTACTGAACTACCGGCTCCTGACTTTTCGACCGATTGAGTTGATTAGAAATACAAACGACGTCCACCGAACATTTAGTTACCGTCTAGATTAAACAAGTTTACCGTCTAGATTAAACAATAAATATAACAAGTTTTTCTTATATTTATATACTTGTTTAATCTAGACGGTTTCTCTTAACTACTCGTAAGGTGAATAAATGTAATAGGATTTAGTTAAAAATATAATTATTAAGGTGAAGTAAAAATGCTGATAAAATTTAACGAACTGTTCTACATCAGTATAAATGTTGCTTTCTTCTGTAAAACTATCTTTTTCTAAATGTATGTACTTTTATGTGTTACTAAATTGATTAACCTAGAACTTAAGGTTAAAACTAGATTAGAGTGAAATGTTGGATGGAATTTTATGGTATCCTGTTGTTAAACTAATGCTGAACCCAATAGCAGGTAAAATTTGTGCGCTATGCCTGTTTCCAGTATCCTAATAGTTTTCATGTTAAATAGTAACTCAGTATGTTTGCTGTTATATTTAGTTGCCTAAAGTTTAAAGTCAATAGATAGTAAATGTAGTAGAAACCATGGATTATTTATTAAAACTGGAATCTGAACATAAACCATAGTTTGGAATATAAATAAAAGATCTGATTTAGCTTGAATTTATATTATGTTATCATTTGAGTATTGTATCATTCACATAAATGATTATTAGCTGATGCACGATCCCGGAAATAAGAGGTAATACACAACGCAATCCTTCTTTAATGTACAATACAAAGAAATGCTTACTTGTTAGTTAATTAAGTTTTAACTTAGTAGTAATTTTTAATTGTTACGGTCTCGCCAAATGATATTGTGGAATAGAAATCTCGCAACGAAGCACAAGTGAGCAATAGTTGTAGAGACATTAGGTATTTTTGAAGAAAGACAATATTGAAAAATGAGCAACGCCTTCGCCGGGAATCGAACCACGGACCTGTCGGTTACGCGTCGAGCGTGCTGACCATTACACCACGAAGGCGGGAGAAATATCTTATATACTCCCCCTTTTAAAGGGCGACTGGTATTTTAGGGACCCAATCGTCAAATTCCGGTGGTGGAGAATCATCATTCACCACCTTACCACCTTTTCCGTTTTTTTTTAGTTTGGATGCCAGTGCAGAGACATTAGGATTTTTTTTTTGAAGCAGGAGACATGAAGAATGAGCAACGCCTTCGCCGGGAATCGAACCACGGACCTCTCGGTTACGCGTCGAGTGTGCTGACCACCACACCACAAAGGCATGCGAAGAAGGCGGGAGTAATACTTTACATAATAACAACAACAATGTTTTCTTACATGTAAACATTCATTTTAAATTTAACGTTTTATTTCTGTTAACATTTTATCATTTTTGATTAACGGAATGCTTACAATATACCTATTTCGAAATTATCTACTATATTCGATAAATGTGGCTTGCCGATAAAGATTAGAAGAAATAAAGCAGAAAAAAGATAAAATTTATTACATTTCAATCTAAATCCGCCATTTTCAGAATATAAAAAGGCATATAAATGTCATTCAGGAAATATAAATAGTAGAGATTACTTTTTTTTTTTTTTTTTTTTTTTAAAAGAAAAAAATTTTTTTTTTTTTTTTATTAAAAGTAAGAAATTTCTGGAAATTCCTAAACTTTTTTAAAGCTGGTACGTAAATTTAAAATTTTAGGGAAAAAAAAAGCAACAGAAACGAAAAGACTTTCTATTTTACCTAACACTGGCACATGAAATACCATTTAATCTTACATTGTATGCAAAATAATACCGTTTGCATGTTTTCCTAACCATAATTTCTAAGAAAATACAATGTAAGGAAAGTCAGTTTTATTCTTTCAATTTTGTGTTTCATTTTTAATGCTTTAGAAATGAAATATATGCCATAATAAACAAAATAATTCCTTCAAATCCAGTATATATTATTGAATTAGATATCGATTATTTATGTCTTTTGTGAGCGACTCTCGTTTGCTATGAAAGAACAGTATGAATAGCGGAAATACAGCTAAGCAAATAAGCATAGAATTTCTCTAAAGCCATTCAAAAAATATGTTTTTGAAATTTATGCTATTCATGAAAATAGCGAATGAGGACGTTATTTAAACCTGTACATACAACAAGTAAATACTTCTAGTTTACCGCTATTAAGCTTCAAAACTTAAGAATAAAAATAAAATATGGAAAATACATATTTGCTGAAAATATGCGGATAATGTATTCGCAGGTTTTATGTTCATATAACAAATAATTTCCTTCTGCTGGCGTAGAAATGCTATAGGTCACCTTTCTTTTATTAGAAACGCGTTTTACGTATTTATCTTCGCTAGTATTATTGATCTTCTTTTGCGATGTTATATTTATAAACATTTATATTCTTCAGCACTTGCAGAAGAAGCTTTTTACCAAACATTTCCTCCCTACGTAGGTTTAAATTTTTATTGAAATATTTTCAAACTTTTTGAAATTAACCCATGCTATGTTTTCAGTTAAATACAGATATGTATCACCCAAATAAATCAGTTAAAGAAAAAGGTACAAAGCTAATTTGCGAAGTTCTTGTTATAAATTTGTTACGATTGATGTGTTTAAGATAGAATTTCATAGCCAAATTCCATAGTCGTTGAAAACAGAAGTTGTCATAGTAAAGGAAAATGGAGGTTGTTGGTTGGCATATAAACTTTGGCTAACAGATAGAAAATTTAGCAATAAAACTGATTCAAAGATATCAGTTTTAATTGGATCAGGTTATTATTGGAAATAATTAGCTGGTAAAATATGTAGATTGTCTAAAAACCTGGTTTCGGTTGGTTAAGGAATAGTAACGATATACCCACAAACACAGTTGCGCAGAATTTCGTCGCGGTGCTCAAGGCAGCTGTAGATTCAAATCCTAAGCGAAAAAATTAACACTTTATTACAAAACATTTGGAAATTAGATTTAACTGGTATTACTGACTCATCGGAAAGTCAATCAAAAAAGGAGTTGGAAAATTTTACTGTTGACGGAGGAATGTAGCACCTTATAAGGTACCACTAATGGGCGGCATAATTCACAAATGCACATCAGTATAGCAACTGAGGGAGGAGCTTCAAAAATAGACCAATGATTCTATTTCTCTTGTGACGCTGGATCTTTGAAATTTTGCATATGAGCGCTTGCTCTTGTTTACGTTTTATTTTGCATTTGTTTCGCAATTATAATTGAATGGCGTATAAATGCCACTATCTTTTTACAAAAAAAAATCTCTTAGTCCTTAGTTAATTTAACCGCTTAGTCTCTTAGTCCTTAATTATTTTTAAGTCGTCTCTTAGGTAAATTAACACCAATTTTAGAAGTTTAATTAATTCGTCAACATTTCACTTTCGCGAAATTTATCACTCACTGCATATTCGGATTAATGCTCGTGGCATATTATCGCTCTTTATATGGAGAAAATGACTGAAGCTACAATTAGTCTCGAATATTATACATTTACTAACACGTATGGATGAAGAGAATTCACGTGTGTAATTTTTTTATTGAGAATAATTGGAAGAGTTACAATGAATCTAGTATTTTCTTATCTTACTGCTAGTATTTCTTTGATTTCGAAAGTTTAAGATTCAAAATATATTTTGTGAACGATTTGATTATACCTATTGTTAGCATTAAAAGTTATATAGGAATAAATTAAAGCTATTTGTTGTTAATAAGATAAATTTTTTCTATTTGAAGAGTATTTCAGATGTAGGAAATATATGTAAGGTTTTAGTTTAAACTAACAAAGTTTTATTTTAATTTGACTTTTTCTATCTGTTCTTATTTCAACTTCCCATTAGAATAAGCGCGCGTTTCAGCTTTATGCTAATTTGAAGTGGAACCAAGTTTATATTTAAGCGAGAGGTAGGAATCTCTCAGTGTGAGAGAGCTTTTAGTCTCAGACCACTATTACTCTGTTCGACGTTGGCCTGACCAGCTAGTATTTAAATTCTAAGCCGTAGCGCTGTTACGCTATTACTTATTGAAGTAATTGTAAGTGCGTTAGTATTAGTTAAATCATGGTACGCACCATTTAGCATAGACGCCAACCTCGCGTTATAGCTCTGTGAGCAACAATTATTTAATTTCTACTTAACTTTAGTTCAAATTATTTAATTGTTCAGTTTAGAATTATTTTCTGTATCCCTTCCGAGTTGGGAAGTGGCTGTATATAATTGTGGTTTACTAAAAGATGATTTTAAATCCTTCTCAAGTGCAGTTCTTCTACCACTTAACCGCAGTTTTTGTTATGTATTACTTATTTCAGTTGTGATTTAAATTGTTTTAAAGGTAATGATTTAACTTATTTTGCTTCAGACTTAAAGATTAATTTGTTTTTATTTTTTGTAGTTGAACTTAAGTTTCTTTGGCTTGTTGAAAAGTAATTGTAGTCATTTAATTTGTTCTCTTGACAGTTTTGGTTAACGCTGATTTTAAGTTGCTTGAGTAATTAATTTTTTCTTCTTTACTTTTGGTTGATTAATTATTTAAATTTCTGTTTAGTTAATTATTTTTTTTCTTAACCTTGGTTGTTAATGTTAATCTCTTGATAAGTTGACCCTTAAGGTCAATCTTTTTAAAGTTTTCTTTACACAAGTTGGTGTTTAAAGTTTAATTAAGTTTTAATGTGCCCCCTTTTCTGCTAAATTTGGGATCCATATTTTCTGACTATGTGGTCGTTTTGGTGTTGTGGAGAACATAAAAAAATTTTTCATACTTGATTATTGTATTTTAACTGAAGTAATTTTTATTTCCTTACTATGGTGGTCGTGTTTGGTGTTGTAATAAACCCAAGAAAATTATCTATGTAATTATTATATTTTTATTGAAGTACTTATCAGCATTGAAGTTAATTTGTGTGTAAAATAAATAATTAATACCACATTCTTTCGAAAACTTTTCCGTTGCCTTGCAGGAATTTACGACTTTGTTTTTCACGCCAGACAGGGTCTGGGAAACATCTGTCATCATTGAAACGTTTTGCACCCTGCTGTAGAGGCTAGTTCATACACTACTAACCCTGCAGCAGGGTCGAGGGGACGGGGTGTTTTGCTTACTCGCAGGCTTTTTCTATACAGGATTGGGACCCCTCGACGAGGCTAGAGGTGATTGGCCTTGGTGTATCAGCGATTATTCGCCAATTTCTGGAGTTCTTCCTACTTTGGTTTCACCTTCCTGCGTGTTTTTCCCCTGGGGTTGCCGGGCTGTTGGCGGTTTTCCTGCCATCTAAAATCGCCATTCGAGCAGTTTTGGCGAATGGAGTAAAAAGCTTGGGAGCTAGCGACGAGACGCAGCCAGAGACAGCCAGACGCAGCCAGACGAAGGAGACGGAGCGGAGAGCGAGACACGAAAGAAAAATACTATCTGAAGAATAGCTGTCTGCGTTATCATAGAACCAACGATGTATGAAGGAAATGGAGGAGAGAAACCACCTAGGGGCGACGAAATGAGGACGAACCCCACGTAGAAGGGGCGGAAGGCTCCGAGGATACCTTTTCCTATTCAGTTTTCTAATTTTCATTCTTTTCTTTTAGCAAAATTGTGGCTGCGCTGTGACGTGGCCGAAGTTCACTTGTCGGATGTCTGAGCCTACTATGTATCTACAATGTTAACTTCACTGTTTGGAACGGTATGAGAACCTTTTTTGTTATTCCACCACACCGCCACCAATGTAACTATTTGTATTTATTCAGTAATATCTTAATAAATTCCATATTTAATTTTAACTTTCTTGTAATGTTTTCACTTTAATTTAGAACACTGGACCCGACTGTATTTTACACAACGCATTAAATTAATTATTCTGTTGGAGCTAAAAACTATACCACTATTTACTATTGATTTGAACACTAGTTTTACAGTATATATTGTGTTTATCATGTTGTCACAACCTTTACATATTCATGTGATTTAGAATTGATTATCCAAATATTGACTCTCATTTGATATTGAACTTAAAACATAAACATAAACTCTTAAATATTAAAAACTCCAACATTTTCTACCACAGAACATAGCTGCATTCAGCTCCCTGTTCAAGATCAGGACTTAACGTTTCAGGAAGATGTTCGCCAAGAATATGCACCGAACACTCAGTCCTGACACAGTTATTAATGTGAAATTTAACACATTAAATATGTAGAAACGCAAATTAGGAAAGTTAACTTTGAATAAAACTGTGCATTGGCTATTATCATAGAACATCTTTTTGATATAGACTGCAATAAAAAATGCTGAGACTTCAGCTATTTACATATATAACTACGCTTATATTTGATCTAAATTCGCACTGTAAAGTTTCACAAGAAAGGCGCAATGTTTTAATAATTTGGTATAGCAAATTACATGGCAAAACATTTCTTACCATCTTGCTTAAAGTACGGCAAAGGTCATGTGAAATGACAGAAATATTACTGGATGCCCATTGGTCCATTCTAGAAGCCACTCTCTCGGTGGCTATACAGATGTGCACTTATTAAACATGATAACTGACGAAGTCTAGTCCACCTAACCGTCTCAAGGACGGTTTTATGACCGTAACGAACCCCACCCGGTTCAATCGCAAGCAAAGGTAACTAAATATAATTGAGTATTAATAAAAAAAACTAAAATATAAGGAAGAGAACAATACAACACAAAAAACATATAAGAACAAGTACGAAAGGCATAAATATAAACAAGAACATAAACACACAACGCAACCAGCCCTAAACAAGAACGCAAACTGCCTGAAGGTCACTGTTAATTGATTTCATAATTAATCGACAAAGTTTTTTAAATTCAGTAAAGGTTCAAAAAGAATTGTTAAAATTAATTTTAAACTTAATTTTCAAATTCTAAAATAATGGGCATATATTGAGGAAATGCTAAGCATCCACCACCTTTCTATACTTCAAACAACGGTTATTGTCTTGAAGTTATCTGTAGAGATATACTGGGAAGCGCCAGTCAAAAATTGATTTACATCAATATCATTCAATATATCATTTTCTTTCTTTCGAGAAATAATCGAAAGTTCGAAAATATATTTAGATCGCTTTTTCAGAGTTCAGCCTTTTATTTTCGTACTCTGCAAGATAAAATTTATCGAATTGATTTGAGTTACATACAAATTGACTTGTGGTATATCAATGACGGCTAGAACATAAGAATTGACTTGTGGTACATCAATGACGGCTAGAACATACGAATTGACTTGTGGCACAGACTCTGTGCCACAAGATCAAGCCATACTAGTCTCACACATACGTCTCTTGTACTAAAGAGATACTATGTTTAAAACGTCCATCAACATATTATCTGGAAGGAAATTTATTAAGAAGTAATGTTAGGCCAAAAAAATTAATGCCATACTAAATTTTTGTGCCCTGAGTTATTTTACTACGCAGCACAATATAGTCCTACTCCGTTCATGGGAGAGTATATACATTTCCTTGCAGATTTTCTGTATCAAATGATAATCCTTGACTAATATCTGCTTTTTATGTTGTTGCTATATTGGAAATTTGCGGATTTCTGGTTGGAAACTTTGTATTAAGTGCTTTGGCAGACTGTTAAGCAGGTGTCTAGTGAACCTTACACGCCCCACGCGGAACGGTCAGTCTTTGAAATGTCCGCTGATGAAGCGTGTTAAATGTGAAATGAGAATTTTTTTTCGTACACTAAAATTTACTGTTGTTATATAATCATATGTGTGTCTTCTTTGTGGAAAGGTGTTCCATTCTTTTACCCTGAGGATGTAGGATTTGCTCATAAGTTAATGTTTAAGATATGAAACTGGTAGTGAAATGTTTAGTATTCATAAAAACGTGGAACGAATAAAAAATAAAATTTATTAATTTAATTGTATTGTCAAATGTATAAGCCCTTAACGTTTTATTTATAATGGGCGACCACTTTTGTTTTTAATTATTCGCGATATAAAATTGTAGATGAATTCTGCGAATTGAATTATTTAATCAATGATTCCCATTATCTGTTCAATAATTTATTTTGCTTCGTTTAGTGCATTAATTAACATATCCATTGTTAATGAAAGCTTATTATATGAAAACTTTTCTTTAACTGAATTTTATCTCGTACCGTAATTCTACTTTGGAACATAAGGGCTTTTTTTGTCCTACACATTCTGTTTTTTTCTCTCTTTTCTGAAGACGAATTTAAAATCATTTATATACTTTATTTCTACATTTTCAATGTTGAAGCCTGTTCAGTTGTCATTCGATAAAATTGCGGAGAAAAATAAATTAGGAAAGTATGTTCGAAAAAACATGATAACGGCCAAACGTTTATTAATTTATTTATCCTGAATATGAGTTTCTGTTTACAAATCTTTTTTTAAAGTAAGGCACTACGAAAGCAAATTCAACACACTTGAAAAGAAGGAATTTAAAAAAACATATACCTGATTTTGATTATAATTTCCATGGAATAAATATTGCAGCAAGTCAAGTAAATATTCGTACTATTTAGTTATTAATATTTAGTTAATTAAACTGTGTTTTAATTAACTAATATTTAGTTAATTAAAACACAGTGCTCCATAGCTTCATTTGTTAAATTCGTGATGAAATAGATTTGATAAAAATTATGATTAAAAATTGAAGGGGCTTTTTATAGTGCCAGTTCAGTAAAGAGAGCTATTTTATGCAAGCAGCTACACAATAGAAGCACCTTCTTTTGCTGCTTACTTGTTTAATGTTGTGCAAAGAGAGTCTCTTTTCTCTGAAACATTTTTAATTTAGTTCAATGACAAATATACAATAATGGCCAATGAAATGACCCTGTCAGTATTTTTCAATAATCTCCATGTGTTTAATTTTAAATCCTATACTTGCTTAATTAATTGAAGCATAATGAATATGTTATAAATCAAAGTTTTAAGTAACCTTGAAACTGAAATGTATAAGATCATAATTAGTATTTCCGAAATAAGAGACAAGAACCTATATTTCTACATCTTCCAAATATTAGATTATTTCTTAGATTCACACGAGAGATGATAGAAAATTTCTTTCCCCTTTTTATTTTGATTTCAAATTAAATAGTCGATAACATTCGCCAAAGGGTTATTTAAAGAAGGATGACATTTCTTAGCATAAATAAAAACTGAAGAAAAATTTCTTCATCCTTTGAAATGGCAGAACAAGGTACCAAAAGTTTATACAGTTGTTTCAAATCGTAGTGTTCCTGAAATCGAAATAATAACTGTCTGCTTAAATATTTACGCATTAAAATTCGATCTAT
Source organism: Stegodyphus mimosarum (assembly GCA_000611955.2). NCBI lineage: Eukaryota > Metazoa > Arthropoda > Arachnida > Araneae > Eresidae > Stegodyphus > Stegodyphus mimosarum. The sequence goes on along the minus strand of KK113567.1, from coordinate 218,474 downwards.
GTAGGAAAGTACAATGTTTCTTGAAATATTGGTTAAAAACGTTTATAAAAAAATAAAACTGCACCTTTAAATGAATCCTTCATTCGAACATATGCCGTTATTTTTATCTCAAAATCCTTTATGCAAACTTTTAAATTTCTCCATTTCTACAAGATATCTCACAAAAAACGTTTTGAAATTTACAAAATATCAATATATCAGATTTCGGATAGGAATATATCTTAAAGGCATGAAGATATTAACTAAATTTATTTACAAATTCTGTCACCATTTTTTAACTCCTAAATTTTCGTCTTTTCTCAGAAAAATTTTAGTCTTACTGTAGTGATTTTTTAAGTATTACTAAAATGTCCCCAGAATTCCTAACAAGTGGAGTACAGCCAATTAATATTTACACACTTAAATAAGGTAGTCTGTTTTATTAATAGCTTATATTTTAATTCATAAATCACTATTATAACTAAAATAGTGCTATTCAATCTCATACCCTGAAATAAATTTAAGGGTTGTAAGGTTTATAATGCGTTTTCTAACAGTTATTTTAAGTTTTGTATCTTTCCTATCTGATTCTAATTTCAGCTTACAATTTCCTGCCAGAATGTGAATTCAGAAACACAGAGAATGCAAATGAGAATGGGTAATATTTAAATCGTGACTTAACCGACTTCAAGAGAGAGAGAGAGTCTGATTTCCTGACTAGCGTGCGTTTGCCTTCTGACCACATCTCTTTTAGCTGTTACTACGCTCGGCCATATCTAGGCCCTTGCTAGGCTTCGCCGATTCCATTAAGACTTAGAGGCCAACTAGTTAGATTCTGATAGCTTCGGCTATATTTATTGAAGAACTTTAGTTAAGTTAATTTTAGTTCATATTATTAATATTTAAGTTCAAGCCCGAGTGGTGGCTTTATTGTAAAGTTCCAAGCCGGAACTGATTGTAAATATACTGAATAATAAAGGGTTTTAAACCCTTCTCAAGTCTCATCTTGTTCTGTTCACACTTAAGCGATTATTCGCTTGTAAAGTGTTTGTGGAGTTCTTAGTCAGAACTACAGATTTAAAGAGTTGAACCCTACAGGGTTATGTGTACATCTGGCAGTTGCATGTTTAGGATGCTTCTGAAAGAAATTTCTTGCAAAATTGTATTTCTTGGAAAGCAGTGATACGTAGTAAATCACTTGAGAGGGAAGATATGAACGCTTGCTATGTTAGGCTTTCAATGAGCGCATCTCCCATAAATTTGCATGCATCAAAGCTGTAATCTGTGTTGTTACAAATGCGTTGGGAGTACACAATAGTTATGGATTTTACTGTTGCAATAATTTGCCTCCCAATTTCTACTAATATGGTCAGTATGGGGTGTCTTAAACAAATTCCTAAAAATAAATATCTCAGTGTATTAAACTGGAAAGTTAAGAGAACAACCCACTTATACACTTCGACCTTACCAACAACGTCAAGACAAATAAGGTTCAAATAACATAATGAACTGAGAATGTAACATGGCAGCATAACTATTCTTCTTTTCTATATCAAATGATATATACCATTTTTAGTCTTTCAGTAAGTAGTAATTGCTGCAATAAATGAAAATCTATTCACTATTTTCACTCGTCCTGTATTATAACATTCCGAGTGTCTGTGTATGAATTTTACTTGAATTCGTTCACGTATGCTTCTATTTTTAAAAATAATATTTTTAAAAATATGTTGCTTTGCTTACAGAGCTCATTTTCTAACATTCTGAAAGAAAACAAATGTTAAACTTATTCAAGTTATGAAATATCATTGCCACTCAGTTTCCATTATAAGCCTCGTAATAAAACTTACGTAATACAGTAGAAGTCAAGAAATCCGCAATGCTTAGGACCAGAGGTTGTGCAGATTTTAGGATTTTGCGGATTTCAGGACAGAAAAGCCAAATCATAATATTCAGACTAAAAGTGAAAAATAAATAAGGCATATTAGATACATTTATAAGGTATTTCTCCCGCCTTCTTTGCATGCCTTCGTGGTGTAGTGGTCTGTATGCTCGACGCGTAACCGAGAGGTCCGTGGTTCGATTCCCGGCAAAGGCGTTGCTCATTTTTCCTGTCTCCTGCTTCGTAATAACCTAATGTCTCTACACATTTACTTAAAATATTATGTACAATAATACATATTATTACATTATTTTATTACATGCATTAAATTATTATATATATATATTATATTATTCATTTATATTAGTGATTACAGGAATATTTTAAAGCGTTAAGGACATATGTACAATAGAGATGTGTAAAAATAAGGGATACTAATAAAGCATAAACTATTTCTTTTTTTTTTACTTGTTTCAAACCTTTTTCTGATAAAGGTTTGTTTTAAAACTTTAGATACTCCAGAGTAAGTTTTTTTTTAAATTCTACAGGGTCATAATCTCTTGCTCTGTAACACAGCTCTGTTGTTCTAAATATTTTAGGTATTTTTCACCATGTTCCAAACCCCCATTAAAAGACATTTTCTCACTCCTATCAAATTCATTATCTGTGTCGGTGTCGGAATCGTTTTCTTGCTGTGGCGAGTTCAAAACAGAGCCAATGATTTCATCATCGGTTATCTGATATGCCAGTGTTGGCTCATCTGAACACATCATCCATACTGAAAACCTCTTCTGGGCTAAGATCTTTTTTTGCCATTAACACAGAATCATTATTATTCGGTAATTATAACATAATTATTGGATAAATATTTTTATTCGATATTTCATTCTCCATTCTGCGGTTTCTGGAACCTATAAATTCAATGTTTATATTTTGAGAGGCAGTGCGGATTTCAGGAGTTGGCGGATTTCAGGTCGGCGGAATTTTGGTATTTGACTGTATTTCTAGTCAGTCAAATAAGTTTTTTAAAGCTACATAATTTGCTTAGTAACGTTTATAACTGAAACACCATAATAGAATAATAGCTCGAATTTCAGATTGTATTTTAATTCAAGTGATGTAATTTTGAAACTATTAGAACAATTTTCAGGTGTAATAAAGGTATTGTATTTCATTTATGTTTTATGAACTGTTTCCTGAGCCAGCATTCTTCATAAATGGTTTGTCTTTCGGACTAGATAGTATTTGTTCCACTAACTGGATACATGCTTTCCTTTAATATGCATTCATATTCCCTTAACATATTTAAGAAAACGCTGACGGTAATATTATAAGGTATTTCTCCCGCCTTCATCTCAAGCCTTCGTGGTGCAGTGGTCAGCACGCTCGATGCGTAACCGAAAGGTAACCGATTCCCGGCGAAGGAGTTGCTTATTTTTCATGTCTCCCGCTTCGAAGTAACCTAATGCCTCTACACTGGCGCCCGAACTAAAAAGGTGGTGGATGAAGATTCTCCACCACCGGGATTTGGCGATTGGGTTTCCACAAAACCCCAGTCACACTTTAAAAGGGGAAGTATGTAAGGTATTTGTCCCACCTTCTTCGCATGACTTCGTGATGTAGTGGTCAGCACGCTCGACGCGTAATCGAGAGGTCCGTGGTTCGATTCCAGGCAAAGGCGTTGCTCCTTTTTCAATATCTCCTGCTTCAAAAAAACCCTAATGACTCTACAATACTAATTGGCATCCATCAATCTGTGTTACTGTGTATCTGTAAAGTAAAACTGTATTCCTTCCGTATGTCAAACGCTAGTCTTTACACAATAAATATACAAACTAGATTGAAGAAATAAGTCTTCATTCATAAAATTAATGTACATTTCATTTGCATTTTTTGAAAACGTAATTAATAAAATTCTTTTGCATCAAAATGAAACTATAAATAAATTCAGCTTTTTAAGAAATCTAATAATAATTCAAAATAAAAAATATTTCTGAGCTAAAGGCAGGATCTTGGCAGGTTCACATGTTAAATGAGTGCATACCTCCTCCCCATTCTTTGAAACTTCCTTAACAAATGTCTTGTAATTTTCCGGAGACACTGTAAATGAATAAAGTAATATGTAATAGCATAACACACTTTATACATATGGTTCATAATTGTCTACCCGAGTTTATGATACAACAAATGCAGCAAAAAGAGGCAATCTCTCCAAGTCTGCAATCTTACCTCGCGCACAATGAAAAAAAGGAAAGACAAATAGATTTCTATTTATTTAGAATTTCAGTCGTAGAATTGAAATATGAAAAAGACATGCCATGTCAGAAAAAGTTTGATTTTATGTCATAATACCCATGTGAGAATAATGCTATATATAAATCTAATGCACGTACTAAGTCGAACTTCGCGACTTGAAAACAGTTAATTAACCCGATAAAAGTGAAGCTACAGAATTGCCCCGCCCTTTTTTTAGCAGAAGTTTTACACAACGAGCTTACGCAATGTGCATGTAAAACTTGGAAAGATTCTGTATGTACTGCTATGCATTTGTTTCCTGCATTTGTTATAATTAACACGTACCCAAAAAATACACGATTATGTTTATCATCTCTTTCAAGTAATTTAATATAAATTTCTGCGTTTCGTTTGACAAAACAGCATTAAATAAACAGTTCCTAAAAACAATTATGTATTGTGAACAATAAAGGAACAGCATGATAAACATTAAAATAGCTAAAAGGCTTAAGTGCTGAAAAAAACAAAATCTCCCACATTTTCAATCATCGACGAAAATAGATATTTAGGGAGCTTCAGTTTTGTTTTCTATGATATGTCATCTGTGTCAAAAATCTTAAAAATCACATAGTATGTAGTCATAAATTTAAATCATTCTTAAACATAAACATACACTGCACATTGAAATCACAAAGGTAGTAAAAAAATCTGTTTAATAAAATTATTTTAATATCTCTAAGTACCGCATTATATGGACACTTTCCGAATTGCTTGCGTAAATAACAAGAAGCGACCATATGTATGCTTTAAATTTCTAACTTAATTAAGTGTTACGAGTCAACTTGGTACATCTAAAGTTGTCTACTAACTGAAACTACTTGTAATGGAATCTAAAGGCTAATTTTTAGACGTTAACTCTAAACGTTGTTGAGTTACCGCTTTCTCAATGTTTGGATTAAATGCAGAATGCAAGTCAAAATCTAATGCAGAGAATTTAATCGCCACCTCTTGTTGTTAAAGAACATAAAACATTAACTATACATATATTTCGGTTTCTCGTCGAATAGCCGATAGAGCAAATCATTGCTTAGCTACATCTGTTTCCAGATTACAGTTCACTAGATTCTATTCTCTTCGACATTACAGTCAACTGTGTGAAACGTAAAATAAAAATTACTTTACTAGTAGGCTCACCAGCGGCCGAGCGGTAAAGACGCTGAACACTGGTAGTTCGGTCCGAGGTTCGAATCCCGCGAACGGGCTGTCTGCATGGGCGTTTTCATGGTTTTCCCCATGTGTAACGTGTATACGAGCCAGTTTCCCTTAGAAAGTCCTCCACGAAGGCATCCCTCCCTTTAGGCAGATAGCCCTCGTGTGCTTTGCCATAATTGAATAACCTAACCTAACCTAACTTTACTAGTAAGAGCTTTCTTTAAAAAGAATTCCAACGGACCAAAAACTCAGGAGTTCCAGTTAAAAAAAATTCATGTTAACGGAAGATTCAAATTTTACTTTTGGAATAATTTTTTCTACACACTAACCATTTACTGCAAACAGGTGTATACGTACTACAGTATATTATGTACGTAATCATAGAACACTCTAGAGAACTACATAAATTATTGTACAGTAACTTAAAAAAATATGCTCATAGATCTTTTCTTTGATGCAAAATCCCTCAAACATCTTGAGAACATCACCGCCAACTGTACTCATGGCTTTGGTAAAACTAACGGTCAGTTTGGAATTTGCAGCAAAACGGTCTAAATTGTCTAAGGCGTGTAACACTTACTGGCGAGCGGGAAGAGTGATACTGTGCTCTTCCTTTCGTTGGATGACATTTCTTGTACCTCAAACACAACTGCTTGTGCATCAGATTCCACGTCTTCGTTGTTTTTCCCATTTTTAACGTGTATACATGAGACAATATCCCTTAGAAAACTCTCCACGAAGATATCCCTTCCTTAGACCAATAGCCTTTAAGTGCTTTCCCGAAATTAGCCAATCCAACAATGTCATTTATGAGAATTTGTCTCACTGTTTGATAATAATAGCATTCGGATATAACAGTTAGAATGATTGTAGTTTTATCTAGTATGAACTACAGATATTTTTATTATTATTACTATTATTATATAAATAAGCAATCTAATTTCGATAGCGATAAAAAAAAATTTTTCGCCTTTTTAAATACAAATGAAGAACGAAACGTCAAATAGCAGAATAGTATTTCAATGAAAAGCTCAGCACAAGGAATTTGGCTAATGTAAACAATCATGCCATTTGTCTAACTTCTCAGGAGATTGTATAAGTACTTATGTAAGATAATTTCACACTAAATATTCTAAATATGGTGTCAGTTTAATTATAGAAGAAAGAACAAATCAGTTGGTGGATTAATTCACAATTTATCCACAAAACAAAAATTGGCAAACTAAAAAACAATAAAATAATACAAAGGGAATATTTTACGGTTATAAAACTACAAAAGGAAGCAAATGTTTTATAAACATTATGTGAAAGATGCATGACGAAAGCTTGTGGACACAGAAAATGCATCATGAAGCTTTAATAGTGTAAATATGGAAATTTCGGGGAATACGTAGCTGAACAAGACATACAGATGATGTAAGATGCAAACGGGTCACGTGATTATAGACCGAAATAAAATAGAATTAAACGAGGAATGAACAACAATCGCTACTCTTTGCTGCTTAGGCAGAGAAGTTCAACATTTCAGATGACACATGTAAATAAAGAGATACCTGGGCTACAACACCGTAGACAGGTCCCGCAGATGGACGATTTTACGAGGATTTAAATTGTAGGGTTGCATACGGCTGGTGGTCTTATCGTCGTACCTCTGCTGAAACACACATAAATATGCCCACTGCACATAAAATTTGGTCTAGGTGGATCGATGATGTCGCGAAAGATCAGGTCCGTCTATGCATACAACAGGACGCTCAGATCGACGCATACAAAGAGAAGCTGTGACGGCCCCACAGTCGACTACTACGGTCATTTTGCAGAATGTGCAGGAAGCTTTGGATGCCCCAATCCCTGGGAAAAGAGTTTTCCAACGTTTAGCTCAAAGCTGCTTGCACAAGACAAACCGCTTTGACAAGCCCTTATTTGCGAAGACAGTCATTAACGCGGAACCATCGAAGCGAAAGACAGCGGTAGTGTCGTCAACGAGCCATTTGGACATCTGAATGGCACAATGTGATATTAAGCGACATGTCTCGGTTTTGTTTGTTTCATAATACTAACCGGTTAAACGTCTGGAAGTGTCGGGGAGATAGAGCTAATCCGACTACTATTGCTGAACACCATGGACTAATGGTTTTATGGAACACACTAATGGTTTTATGTACCAGCAGTCATGATAGCAGTCACCCCTGTTACTCATCATAAGGCATGCTGATACGCTAATGAGGTGCTGCAGCTGATTGTGCTTACCTTATCTTCAGCGACTGTAAAATGGCACGTCACACCGCACACGGAATTCGTTAACCGACAAGCCTTGCAACCTGTCTCATTACTTCCTTGGCCTGCGATGTTCCCTGTTATTTCGCCAAGCGAGCTTATCTGGAACGTGATTGATCGTCATTTGACTGCTGTGTCCCGGCCGTTATCGATGGAACTTTGGTTGAGGGTTCGATGCATGTGGGCTTCAATCCCTCAAAGACACTATTAGCACACTGGTTGAGCTTGTACCTCGTAGGATTGCAGCTTGTGCCTCGTAGGATTGCAGCTTGTACCTCGTAGGATTGCAGCTTGTACCTCGTAGGATTGCAGCTTGTACCGCCACGACAGATAATCATACTTGTTACTGGTTCCATGTATATTTCACCACTGTATAAATTTACCTTTCTATAAATAACATCGCTTATTTTCATACGCATGCTCTGTCTGTGTATCAGCTGACATTACATTCTACATAGTCTTTCATGTACAGATATTAAACACAAACTTCAGAATATAAGTTTATCTCAGCTAATTAAGAAGAGTTGAATGTATCGATAGAATTTTTAATGAGAATTAGTATCAGTGCTAGAGTCTAGAACATGGTGCTCTCTAGCTCTCAATGAATGTAATGAGTAAACAGGTATTGCACAGTTATTGATTTTTATACTCGAATGTGTTTCTAAATCTGTTTCAGTGTTTCGCTTAGAGAATTACGGAGGTCAAAAAACGTATTGACAGAGTCTTGTATTATTAATAATCTTAAAAAAAATGATATTTTTTCAATCGTTTGTTTTAAAAGAGAAGGATATTACAAATTAATGTGATTAAAAAACTGAGGTTGTTCCTTGAACGTAGTAGTACAGAACGGAAAATTTTAAAACAGCTTTATTTTACATTCAATATCAGGATAACGCAAATGGAGTTAATTCTCGTAACTAGCGTATTTGTTCTGATAGAATTTTGGCCTTTACTATCAGATTCTGTTACAGTTTCTTTTCACTGACACTGGTTTCAGCCATCCGCTGGCTTTAGTCAGCACTTCGACCAAAAGCTCCATTGTAGGAATTATCTTAAAAAATAGATTTATGCCATATCTGCCGGGTTCATCTTTGAAACTCAAAGCAAATATGTATATATAAAGAAGGAGATTTTCCAGCCAGTTAATAGTAAGATGTCTGGCAGGTAAAGAGGTTGGGTAATAAGTTACACAGTTAAATTATGTACATTACATTTTTGGATCCATGCAACGAAGCAAAATGTATAATACAAATGCACTACTGTAAAGACTCTAAAACTATTATAAATACAGCACAGTGCACAATGACAAAATATGTACATTCTACTAATATTTACATAATAGCTTTCATATCAAAACAGTTATACGCAAAGTATAAAATTCCCTATAAATTAATAGAATTGTGTAACAGAACAATGCATTAATTAAATTCTAATATGAGAAACATAAGTAGAGACATAACACACAATAAAGCTATACATTATAGTGTAGCTGCAAAAATTATAAAATTATGTACAATAAATAGTATAGGAATATAAAACATCAATATTCCATACTAAGCGGGGAAAATGCTATTCAAATATGCATAGCTGTCGGTTTTTTGGGGGGAGAAGAAAGAGTAGTACAGAGAATTATTCCAAGGTATCAGCTATATTCTTAACAGTGGCAGTTCAATGACTTACGCGACTCTTGCTTGGTGGTAGTTCATGGATGGTCTTAATAAATGATGTATTTTAGGATATCGGCAGTAGAATAAATGGTGACCAGGATCACCAACGCTACCGTAGATGCAAAGGCCATTATTTCTAAGACCAAGAGTATTCAATTAGGAAATCTATGGGCCACACCCTGTTAACTATCGAGTAAATTGCGAAGAGCCGTTAACTATGTTCTTATTGACATTAGGAAATATAATGTGCGGTCTTCTGCCTATAATGGCCATGATGCAAGAGTTCTGCCATTTTCGAAGAATTCAGTGCTCAATTTGGCTTTAAGATATGAAGTAGGAAGGAGCATATTCAGTGAATATATGAAGGACTCTTTGGCTGCTCTGTTTGCAATCTTGCCAGCTGTTTCTTTATCTAAAATCCCAGTATGAGACACTCTGAAGTTTTGACTTCAGACATTTAGGAAGCAAACGCAGCTGCTTGTGAATTGTCCTAACTAGTAGGTGTCTGCTGTGCTTGCCCAGGTGTGGATGGTAATGCACATCTTTCAACTTCGCCATCCGTTGTACTCTTCCTAATGCTACATTGATCCGTCCGTATTAAAGAGAGTTGTTTGCTTTGTGGTGGAAGGAGCAGTTAACAATTATGTCAATCTCAGAAGGGGTGGATGAGCAATGTAGTTCTCGTGATCCGATGATATGTACGGCTTATTATATACTGTTACATTTTCCTACAATCTGATTACCCTCACTAAGACCCTCTTCTTTTGTACGTTCTGATGTAGAGGAGCTAAAACATTTAAGGCGCTGGTTGGTGAAGTTCTGAATCCCAGGCAGATGCTCTTCAGAAATAGTCTCTTCATAGAAATGAGGACCAATTGCATATTTTTGGTTACAGTGCAGCTCCATGCGTGCGCACCATGAAGAGGTATACGCTCGGCAACATTGTTGCGTACCATGTACTGAACATCTTCGACAAGACACTCCAGTTAATGGCTGCAATTCCTCGCAGAGTATCGGAAATCCTGCGAGGTTTTACTTTAATGTCCTTCTTGAGGAAATCAGGAGAAGGTACTATCAAGGGTTAAAATCACGTAGCGAAATTGTCAAACGAACTTAATGTTCCTGCCATGTAATTTTATATAAGGGATACGCTCATGTCTTTTCCCTGGACTAATGAATATTTCCCTACGCTTCGGGTCAAAAAAAGTGAGTTTATATTCACTGGCATAGACGGCAATTTTATCTAATGCCGTATCAACGTTCTTAGCTACTTCGGCTATCGTTTCGGCTTTACTACGACTCAAACGGATAGAAAATCATCCGCATTCCATAACACATTCTTTTTTCGAACAAGAATGGGACAGTCATCCATTTAGTTAGCTATTCGGCAAAAACAATATTATGAGAACTGTTTAATAACCTGTAGAGTCATTACGCTAATTTGCAGCAGGGCACAGGGAAAATGTGCAATGTCCTCGCCGGACTCGAACCTGGGTATCACGACCATGCCAAGTGTGCTACCGTTACACCACGAAAGCATGCTGTAAGGATGGAGAAAATACCTTATACACTTTCTCTTTTAAAGGGCGACTGGGGATTAGGGGTCTCAATCACCAAATCCTGGCGGTAATGAATTATTATCCACCACCTTTTAATTCAGGCGCCACTGTAAAGTAATTTTAGAATTTTTCCATGTCAGGAGGCTAAAGAAATCCGCAATCCCTTGGCCGGAACTCGAACCTGGAGCTTTCAAAAAAGTGCTACCGTGTTTCAAAGTGTGCTACCGTTACACCACGAAGGCCTGCTCGAAGGATGCAGAAAATACCTTATAAACTTTACGGCTGTGCCATATCCGCCATGTCTGTCCTTGGGATGCAAACAAAATATGTGGATAAATAAAAAGAAGCTTTTAGGCCAATTAAGACTAGGAGGGAAGAAGGATAGGTAATGTGTCCTGAAAACGCAATTCTGTGTATTACATTATTTTCATGCATAGAAAGAAACAAAATTGTTATACATAGATACAATGTTAATCAGCAAAATTCCGTATTAGGTAAGCCACAGCAGACCAGCTCCGTTCTGCTATAAGTATATTGTTTATCGAATACAGTTTTTATAACTTTGTGACACAATGAATCATGTCACTGATTTTATCTTCAGCTTCGTATTTAAAAACTGCATTACATATAAAATTTAAATTCTTTAACACCAAAGAAAGTTCACTAGATATGTTTTATAACTAGCCACCTAGACGGTATAGTGGTTAAGGGAGCCGACTGCGATATCAAAGGGCCTGGGTTCGAATCCCGGAGAAGGCATGGTTGTAAGTGTACGTCCTTTTATAGGGGGCAAAGATGGCCCACCTTTCAGGTGCCTCCATAAAAAAGTGACCACCACATCTGACCTTAGCAGAGGCCAAGCCGAAGTCGGCTGAGGAGCCACCATTGGAAAGCAAAATTCAATGGATATCATAAATAACAAGAAATTTGTGAAATAACAGTACTATTAATTTATATACTGTAGTTTTCTGTAATTAACATTGCTGGATGAAATTTGAAATCACCTCCCCTCTACATTTAAAGAAATTACAAGAAAACAAATGCATCAAACTTGTATTATTCCAACAGAAATTGAATCAGAATGCTCGGAAAATCTTCTTTTTAAATTTTGATTACATTACTTATGCCTGAATAAAATTCATAAATGACATTAAATTTCACTTCATAATAATTAAAATTCAATTGAATATAAACTTCTTAAAACACTTCTCTCAAGTAAACATTGAAATAGTACAATATTACACAGAGATTTATAAGGTATATTTTCTCTCCTTCCAACATGCCTTTTTGGTATAACGATAGCACACTCGGCGCGTATTCGAGTGGTGCAGGTTCGAGGCCAGGCGAGGTCCCTGGTCATTTTTTCCGATTCCTGGTTTAAAAAAAATTCTAATGACTCTACAGGCTCACCATAAACCTTACACTTTATTGCTTATTAATGCTAAATTATATTAATCATGACAGGAAAATAATTTTTTACCAGGAAATGCAATTAAGTTACTTTTTTTTCAAACGAACTTTTTTTAAAAACGAAATCTGACACATATTAATAAAAAAGAAAATAATATATAGTTCTTCAAAAAACAGTATCTCTTAAAAATATAGAGAAATTACGGAACTGCTTCACTGTCTGAGGCGTTTCAGTTTGTTGCCTTAATGTCAAAACACTTCTTGTATTTAGACTCCTTAACATCTAATACCAGAATTCAGCTACATATTACTTTTTTCTTTTGAAAGCTTTTTTTTTTATTTATATGCTCCTCCTCTTACTCGTTTTTCTTTTTTTCCAATAAAATTCTTTTAATTCTTTTCCCCTTTTTTCCTCCTAAACTCGTTCATCTAACAAAATCTTAGATACAATGTTTTCTTTCCCAGTAATTAGCGGGGAACATTTCATCATTTCCTCGAACTAATTATTTACTTGCCTACAGAAATTAACTTTTGTTTTTCCAAGAGGAAATATTTATATTTTTTTTCTGACTTCATTCAGTGGACATTAACGAGCATTTATTATCGATTATGCAATTCTTTAAGTGTTAACTTTATCGATTAAGCATTTCTGGAGATATTTCCAATATTAATATTACTTGCTAAGCTTTCATCTGTTATTTAAAAGCTAAACTTCAGTATTTAATAATTATTTTGCACTTACACTGTTACAAACTGACACAAGATGTTTTCTATTAAAATAAAAGGATTCAAGTTCAAATAAAGCCGGTTAAATGTACGACATTTAAATAACAAATGATGATAATTTCTTAAAATGATATCTACATAGGCCGGTTGTATTTTTCGGTGAGAGAGAGGGGGTAATTTTAGGTGAATCAGAATAAGTTGTTCTTTATGCTGTATTTGTATTGAGTTGAAACATAAGTAACAGATTAAATAAAAAATTTAAATAATATCGTTCAGGATTAGTGGAAAACACAAGGCTAAACTAAAATGCACTACAATAGCACTTGATTAAAAAAAAACCTGTCAAATATTCAAAAACATAGAAGAATGTTCTAGAACTTTCTAGATAAAATCAATGGCTTATCATACTTAACATTAACTGAAGGAAAAACATTCCTCCTTGCAACTCTTGTAGTCTTCTGCCTTGGCGAAAAATTGAACAATTTTTGTTGATAACTATTATAAACAGTCTTGCAAATCATAAGTTAATGGGGAGTCAAATATTCATATTACGCCCATATATTTTCGGTCAGCACAAATAGCATTTTAAAACTCCAACTTCATGAAGGTTATGAGTGTGCGCGAGTCTCTGTAGGTATGAAAATTGTAGCATCAGCGGAAGTAAAGTTGCAGACAGCAAATCAAAACACATTTAGAATTTTCATGACTGCCATCTGTATATATAAAGAAGAAAGTCTGTGTGTCTGTCCCTAATAAGATTAAATTTGTGTCTGTCCTTTAATAACTCAGTCACTACTATAGCTGTCGTCACTAAACTTTCTACAATTCTTTTCTGGGTTCTGGAAAAGGTCAATTTCCTCTTCCCCCCACAAAAAAATAGCTAAAATCAGAGATATTAATTATAATCTAGGAAAAACGATAATTTTGGCCCTCATTTTTCCGAGTGGCAACAGTCTCACAAGCTGGAGATGAAAATCTGCTTTATATTGAAAGTTCTTGCTCGTTTTCAAATCGTAGAGTTTGTTAATAAAAAATTTCGAAGTTTTACGATGAAATAAAAATAGCATTCACAAGCATTAAACACATTTTCTGGGAAACCATTTCGACTATTCCCATCTTCGTACGACTTTAAATCAGCCCAAATATTAATTTTAATTAATATGTATTATTAAAAACTAATTAGAGAAAGCGCTAATTTTCGCACTCATTTCTCCGAGCGGCAAAAGTCTCGCTCGTTGGAGATAAAAATGCTTAATTTCGAAACGTATTGCTACTGCTCGCTTTCAAATCGTAGGGATTGTTAATCAATAATTTTGTAAGTTTTACAAAATCTATACATATAAAGAAGAATGTCTGTTTGCGTGTGTGTTGGTTTGTTCATGTTATTCATTTCTGTTCGATTATGATAAATTTTTTGCCACGTTATTCGACAAAAATGGAATATATGTGAAATATGAGATGGAACTTGAGCTTTTACGATCATTTGATTAGGCAGACGAAAATAATTAAAAACTGCGTGCCGTTGTTGCTGATATAATGAGAGAGAATTAGCTTATTTTTCTATCGAAAATTTTTATATGGGCTCCATATCGCATCAGACTGAAATATGTATGACTATGGATTGTATTTTTTGCATCGTTATCAGAGAAGGATTACAGCGGCATTGTTCTCTCTCTTGATAGATACATTACTCTCAATCTAACTTAACAGGCATTGAGTACTTCCACTTGTTCATTCAAATTTTTAATCTTTATAATTTTTGCGAATTCTACATACAGATACCTAAACATTTATTCTTGACAGCTGTTTCTGCAGTTAAATTTATTTCAAACTTTCCAAAATAAAAACTATGACTAAATTACGATATCTTTTAAAAATACTATAAGGTATTTTGGATATTGTTCAGAGAACAGCCTTGATTGCGCCAGCTTGGCTTCTTTAAGGGTATGGGCGATATTTCATCATGCCAACGGAAGTAAATACTACAGAATAATACTACAATAATAAATACTACAGTAATAAATACTAATTACTATACTACAATAATAAATACTACAGATAATAAGTAATACTACAGATAATCCCTTAGCAAGGGAAAAGTATTACGGCTGTCTACCTAGAGAAAGTACGTCATCGAATGACAACCACTGCCTGCCATACCACAATAAGCTGTTTCTCCCTTTTTGGCGTCAAGGCTGTTCTCCGAACAATATCCAGCATTTTCTCCCTTCATTCAGCATGCTTTCGTGGTGTAACTGCAAGCATACCCGAAGAATATTCCAGAGGTGCAGGGTCCGAGGTCCGGCGAGGGCATTATACATTTTTCACGTCACCTGTATTAAAAACACCTAATGACTCTGCAAGTGGCGCCAGAACTAAAAAAAGGTGGTGGATTATAATTCGTCATCACCAGGTCTTGGCGACTGGATTTCCTTATCCCCAGTCCCCCTTTGAGAGAGGAAGTATATAAGGTATTTTCTCCATCCTTGTTGCATGCCCACATGGTGTAATTAGACTCATATTCGACGCATATTCGAGATGTCCTGCGTTCAACTTCCGGCGAGGGCACTGCACATTTTCGGCGTTTCTTCCATCAAAAAAACTTAACGACTCTACAACGCAACATCAGATTTTATTGCATAAATGATGCAGCTACTGAAAATCTCCGTATGTTACTTGTGCTTCAAATTAGCCTCTTTTCAAAATAAACGAAAGAAGCAAGCACTATTTACTGTCAACATTTAAAATTCCTAGACGTTTCTAGAAGCAAAGCTTCAAAGTTTCCTCTTCGAGACTCACCTGAAGTTCATAACATATCTCATATCCTTTAGAAACAGCTAGGTTATCCGTTAAGCCTTTTAGGGTATGCAAAAATGCTCGTATAATATTTCGTACGATACATGGAATCTAATAGAAACATTTCTGTAGCTCACATGAAACTTTTATAACTAAAAGTGAAATTATTTATACATTAATCTAGTATCTTTACATATAAATATTACATAATACATATCTTTATGTGCACATAATTCAATAACCTGAACAGAACTATGATGTTCCACGTCTCCATAAGTTCAGTTTCTAATTATTTTTACTTTGGTGACTAACATTTCTAATTTAGTCTTTAAAGTGAAATTTAGAGTCAATATGATCATAAAATTTAGCATATTATATCCCTTGAACTAAGTGAAATATGAGATATATCCATCAAGAGCGAGAATATGTTATCCGAAAATGGATAATTAATAAATTGTTAATAGTATTTTCACTGTTGATCTCAAAACCTTCTTCAGATAACAAATTATTTCTCTTCGCAACCCTCGTTCAATAACGTCAGTGGTTTTCAGAATGGTCATCTGTTTTAAAAACAAATTCTATACAGGAATTAGGCTTATTTCGGAGAACGGAACAAGAAAAATAAGCAGTGATTTAGTCGGAATTCTAACTCAGAATCTCCCCATTGCTTGTCGAAGAAGCTTTAATTTACAACACGTAGGAATGCAATAAAAAGAAGAAAATTTCTTACTTTGTTCCCCACTTAAAGGGTGACCGGAAAGAAGGGAACTCAAAGGCAGACCTAGGTGGTGAAAAACTATCATCGAGCATATTTTAGCTCAAGTGCCACTTCTAGAGTCTTTAGATTTACATTTCAGAAAAGGAATAATGAAAAATGAGTAATACCGTCACAAGGATTCGAACTTCGGACCCCCCGATGTTAACCGGTTGTCCTACAAAGGCATGTGGCAAGGAATACGAAAAATTCCTTACAATGTTAATATTCTAAAATAATACCTACTGGAAAATGCCACCCGCAGTTAATAATTTATATAATCTGTTTCACAATGATACAAATTATGAAAACAAAACGGTAATGGAAAAGGAAAAACACTAATTAAAAAGTGTAAAATGAAATATTATTTAGAAAAAAAACTTAGTCATAGTATCGTCGGCGTTGTGCTGTTCAGGAAAATACTGCATTTTTCTCCTTAAGTTAACACTGTGCAGTTTCTTTCATCACACATTTCGGTACACGTAATTCTATTCTGAGCATTTAGGAGCAACACGTGTCTGCCCGTTGCTGATATGTTTAGCTCTGCCACATCTAAACCTATTGTTAACTTGGAAAATTGTTAACCTCTGAAATTCGAATTAACGGTTTGTCTTGAATGCGAGGCTTAAACTTAACATAAAATCAACTATCGGAAATTTAGCGCTATATCCAAAAATCATTTACAGGAAATAAAATACACAAACGTAAGATAATCAAGTTGTAGAGACATTAGGTTATTTAGTAGCAGGAGACATGAAAAATATGCAATTCCTTCGCCGGGAATCGAACCACGGACCTCTGAAATACCGGCTCAGTGTGCTGACCATTACACCACGAAGGCACGCTAAGAAAGTGGGAGATATACCTTATATACTCCCCTTTTTAAAGGGCGACTAGGGTTTTAGGGGACCTAGTCGCCAAATCCTGGGTGTGGAGAGTCATCATCCACAACCCTTTTAGTTCGGATCAAGTTGTAGAGACATTAGGTTATTTAGTAGCAGGAGACATGAAAAATATGCAATTCCTTCGCCGGGAATCGAACCACGGACCTCTGAAATACCGGCTCAGTGTGCTGACCATTACACCACGAAGGCACGCTAAGAAAGTGGGAGATATACCTTATAAAGTATTACGAAAAAAATAATTAAATTGCATATATTTGTTGGTTCTACTTTATATCACACATACTCTGTTTAATACACACTATGCATGCGTAGAAGCCATTGCCATTAAATTTCCAAAATAGTCTTTTGTAATGTTTTGAATGATTTTTAACCTTCCACACATGAAGATATATGCAAATGAAATGAAGCACATGAGAGCATATTGGAATAACTGCCATGGCTATATACCAACCTTTTATACATGGAAGAGCATCGTTGAATATCATATCCCTTTTGGAAATACTTCTGCATCCTCGCACAGGTATTGTTTTCTTGTCTATATTATAATTCTTCACAATTCCCTTATCCATGGATATCTGAAAGTAATATATAAAGAAGTTGGAATTCACACTAGATTTAAAAATAGCAAAAAAGCAGTTTAGTATTTTCGACTTAGGATTATCTTAATGTTGTATCATTTTGTGCCTAATCCAAAATGTAGCTAATGAGCTAACTATATTTCATGCTCTTGTGCACATTAGAGCATGGTAAATTAACTTTGACATAAACGTATTGGGAAACAAGTAAGTTGCTTTCGAAAACTTTTAATTTAACATTTTTTATATTATATCATATCAGTTCACTTATATTACATTTTACTATTTCTTAGCATTATAAGAATCAGAATTTAAGGTAGTTTACTTTGCTTGTACACGCTAGATACTTTTTTGAGTGTTCTTTGTCCGGACTGGATTTTAAAAGAGTAGAATTTCCTTATTTTAAGGTTAACAAAAACAATCCTCTACAGTACAGGCACTGTAAATGGGTGGGCATTCCTTCCCGAACTGATAGAGGTGGACAACTTTAAGGTATGCACATTCAAAATCTTTTCTTTAGGACAGATAATGTTCACAGGAGGTTAAAAGAAAAGTTCATGAAATGGTTCTTAGCATTACCATATACCGTCTTTGAATGGGAAGGAGATGTTCTTTGAAGACTCAGTTCTTTGAAAGTAGTATCATGTTTGTAATATCGAGTGCAGATCTAATAAACATAGAAATGGCAACCTTTTTGCTGGCTAGAAATGTAAGTTCTGAAGTTTGAATAAATCACTGAAAGAAGCATTTTTTAAATTTTCTGTGTGTAACATGTCGAAAATGGCAAGCGAAAAGACTTGAGTCTTGGCAATTAAGTCTTGGCATTAAATTGGGCAAAGATTTTAATGTTCTTGGTAACTGCATCCAGAGAAAAACTACATTAAACTATGAATTTCCCAAACAGCATTGGGCAATTTACTTAAACAAGAAATTATAATTAAGGAAGAACCTACAAACAATGCAAGTATCTCAAGGAAACGTAAAAAAGCCAGAAACTTCAGAGACGTTGAAACTGCTTCTCGAATGCTTTCAAGCTACAAAACTATAAGGCATTTCTGCATTTCTGAGTTATTTCCTTGATTTGCTAAATGATAGGAGGTAACTGAGTGTCAACTGACAGATGGCTCACAAGTTGGAGAAAACGAAACGCACTATTGTTCACCAGAAACTGCCTGGTGAGAAGGAACAAGCTGATCATCATGTAAGGTTTATCCTAATTTTATAACAGTTGTTTTAAGTTTATGCACCTTTGCTATCTCTTTTAGCTTCACCTTACAATTTCCAACCAGAATGTATTTTCAGAAACGCGTTTAATTCGAATGAGTAAGAGTAGTATTTAAGTCGATGTTTCACTGACTTCGTTAACAGCCAGAGTCTCTGACTAGCGCGCATTTGCCTTTGGGCTACGTCTCTCTAAGCTATTACTACGCTCGGCCGTACTTCAGGCCCTTGAGAGCTTCGCCTACTTAATTGAGATTTAGGGGCCAACTACTTAGAATTCTGATAGCTTCGGCTATATCATTTAGTTAAGTATTAGTTAAGTTTTAATTCTTATTAATTTGAGTTCAAGCCCAAGTGGAGGCTTTGCTGTACGTTCTGAGATAGGAGCCGACTGTGTTAAATCTTATTTTGAATCTTTACGAATTCGAGATGTAGAGCACAACACACTTTTGCTTAATTAAGATAGAATAACACGCCGAACAAGTTTCTGGTGAACAAGTATTAATCTAGAAACCGCCCAGATGGTATAATGGTTAGGAGAGCCTGACTGCGATAGTGAGGGATCCGGTTCGAATCCCTGAGAAGGCATGGATGTAAAATTGTCTGTCCCTTCATAGGAGGTAGCGGTGACCGCCCATTAGGTGCCTCTATAATAAAATGGTCACCACTTCTGGCGTTAGTAGTGGTCAATGCCGTTATAGGCAAGTGCTGAAGAAAGAAAAAATTCATTCAGAAAAAAAAAGTATTAATCTAGAAGTCAAACAACAAAAATCAGCGTTAAATTTGCAAATTTTTACAGTGGTGTATTCGCCATTTTGTGTCCTGTAAAAATTTGCAAATATATCGCTGATTTTTGTTGTTTGTCTTAACAACTTGAATTTAACTTGAAGATTAACACTTTTGCTTCTTTTCTGAAAAACACTAGAGCCTCTTTCTGCAAGCAGAACTTCTAACATCTCTTTAATTTCAGGGTATTTTAAAAGCTTTTAAATGTCATTATGGAAAAGGTGTCCAGAAAATGACGAACGAAACAGAATTTTCTGAAAATGCAAGAACTTCAGAGAAAATACGTAAATTCATATTTCTGTTACAGGCCATGTATATTATAATCAATGTAGGAGGTTCACCTCCCAGAATCATTTAAAAACAGTTTTCTGAAATGTGGCTTTTATGTAGAAACCTCAGAGGAATTGAAAATTATAAGTAATGTTTCAGTCACAATGAGACAAGTTATGATGATTCGTTTGTAGAATATGTGTCAAATCATGGCAAAAGCAATATTGAGACAACCTGTATAAAAACGCTGATAATGAAAGTAGAAAAAGAAACTCATATCTAAAGACACCGAACTGGCTGCAGAAACTGACAGCGAAAGTGATGACCTGCCGTCATCAATTGAATCTGTAAAAAACACTGCAAATTCTAAGAAAAATTCTTAAACTGGAACGTGCTGAACAAAAAAAGCTACCAGCAGTTTTACGAAATTGACAATACAACTGTTGTTGAGCGATATGAAACATAGTATATAGAACAGTTGTTTGTAAAAGATAAAATTTCATCAAGAACGTAATTATAACAGTACTTCTATAAAAGTGTAAAAATGAATTTCAAAATTGCATTAAAAATTTAACTTAAGCATTAATGTTTAATTATAAATTTAGGATTTATTATCGAATTAGTTATTAGTAATTATTTAACTCAAAACGTTTAAAACAGATATCACAATACACAAATTGCCGTCTATTAAACTCAGTCGCTTAATAAATAAATTTAAATACGTTTGGAACGAACTAGATTTTAATAAGGGGCTTGTACTGCCTTTTAAAAGGAAAGGAATTAGACTTGACCAGAACTCTAATGAAAGGGATAAAATTTTACATAGGGATAAAAGAAGCTGTTAAAAGGGAATTTAAGAAGCATTAAAAAACTGAGTTAAAAAGATTTAATTAAGAAACAAATCCTAAAAGTAAATTAAGAAAGTTTAATAACGTAAACTAGTTGGGATTTTGGGAGCAATTTAGAAAATTTCATGAAGATCACTCAGGAACTTGACCATGAAGGTAAATATCGATATTTACTATTTTGTTCGGAACTTAGATGTAAATTTAAACATCTTCTATAGGGAGTTTTCCTTCTACTTCTAAATTCTATAATGAAGCTATAGAATATCTGAAAGACAGTTTGAAAGACGATCGGTTAATTGAAGTTTTTATAAAGGAAGTACTCTGGTAATGAAAAACTGCGAATAAAATGTACGTGTTCTAAATAATAAAATAGAAGTACATTTATTTGCTTTAAAATGTTTATCTGAGAAATATCTTGCTATGCTGTGTATATCCCAGCGATTCCGGTGGTACGCAAAAGGAAAATAGGTGGTACGCAAAGAAACAATTATTTAGACAATTATATTATTAAGACTATTAAATTAAAAACATCTCGTGAAAAAAAGAACAATTACTAGAAATTTCCTGTGATTGAGCTCTAACTGAAGATTTCAAAAATAATACACTTGTTAACTTTTGGCTAAACCAAAAAAAAAAAGAATTTAATGGCATTTCAAATGGAGCTATTAAATGTTTTCACAACCTATTGGTGGCAACAAGGATTTTCTTTCATATTATATTTAAAAAATGAATACAGAACAAAATTAAAAGTTGATCCTAATTTACGGTTAAAAGTAAATGATATAAGACCAGACATAAACAAATTAATCTCTCTTAAACAAGCCCAGATTTCACAGAAAATTTTAGAATTAAAGTAGTTATAACTTAATTAGTTTATAACTTAAATTTTAATAATAAAAATAGTAAGCAATTTATAATCTAATATTTTATGTGTGCATATTTAATACCAATGGCCAATAGATTGTGTAAACGGCAAAATATTTTTTTAATATTTCTATTCAGAAACTGAAAAATAATCATTGTAAATATAGAGGTAGTACTAAAATTTTCAATTTTTGTTTAGGTGGAAGGCGTTTGTCAAAAGGTTGAGAACTGCTGCGGGTGTCCTATTATTGAAGCGTGTTTACCGGATCATATTTTGAAACTATGGGAAAAAAGTAACCTTGGCTGTCAGAGATATTTCAGCAAATAAATTGGAACAATTTACGACATTTCTGAAGAAAGAAATTGAAAGTGAAGAGAGAATAACAAGGATTTAATATAGAAAATCGATCACAAAAGTAAAAGTTTTCGAAAAGCGTGGAATGAAATTTCGACAGCCGCGGGACTTTTGAACAATTAATCTCCAAAAGCAAAACTTACATAAAAGGAAAATTGTATGTTTTTTAATAAGAACCACGATTTTGTAGGCTATAAGATTATCATTAGATCGAAGAAACAGATTTTGTTAAAAAAAGAATTATTTTTGACATGTAGATCATTTACCTAAAGATTACAAAAAAATTGTTAAATAAACACTGCGGAGAAAAAAAAAGGGACAGTTCTCTAACTCCCGTTCTACTGGGCCGGAAATTCAAATTTCATTTCGAAATTCAAAAATTCATTTTTCATGTCTCGAAAGTGCATCTTAGGATATGTATTAGGAAAGTGCATCTTAGGATATTTATATATAGTATTGCTCTAAAATAGGGATTTTGACACAAAATCGAACTTTTTCTGAAATGACATGCCATTGTTTTCCGTATTTGTGGTGTAATGGCCAGCACACTCAGCGCGTATTCGAGAGGTCCAAGGTTCGAGTCCGGCTGACGGCTTTGCTCATTTTCCATGTCTCCTGCTTTCAAATAACCTAATGACTCTACAAAGAAAAATCACGAAGAAAATTCCCATACAGGTATTCAAGCTCTTGATGAGAATTTTGAGAGAATAATTCTGGATTCTCAAATGTTGGCGTGCCACGTCATATAATAAAAACTGTGGTCGATGTTGAAACTATCCAGTTTTGATGTTAACCCTATACCATTACCTGAGGAAAGAGTAATAGACTCTGCCGTTTTTTAGATTCCGAACATCGATTTAAGAGGATCTTTATGCCTTCGAGACCAGTCGAAGGCATATAAAGTGTTTTACATGCGCCATTTATCGGGAAATATACATGCAGATTGTTACTCCTCTATCCACAGAAGCATTCATACAAAGTCTGAGGAAATGCATAAGCCGAAAATGAAGATTAAGTATTATATATTCAGAAAATGGTACTAGCTTTATAGAAGTTAATAACTTTTTCCAGAAAATGAATTGGAAGGAAGGAGAGAATAAAACCACGATTAAGAAATCTAAACAGAAATCCTATCCTTCTCGGATACATCGGCATGATGCGGCAGATGGTAGGAAAGACTGATTAGAATTTTAAAAGATATGTTAAAGAGTATTAGATTAGATTATGAAGATTTACTTAATATCTTATATGAAGTTGAAAATATCATCAACACACGTAGTTCCATATACATATTCGAAGACACTGAAGATTTGTTTAACTCCAAATATATTTTTAAGGGACGACGAAGAGGTTCTATGATTGCATTTGATCACATAAAGAATAGACTGAATAAACGGTTGGCAGCATCTCAAAACACTGTTGGTTGTCAAAAACTCACAGAAGATTTAAGAAAAAGATTTGAGGCTGAATACTTAGCCAAATTTAAAACTTCCAAGAAAGCTGTTTCAAGGAACACATAAAATCAGAGGAAATACTTTTGATTGGGAATGAAAACAGCAGATGGATCGATTGTCAGCTATGAAGAATAAAGTTACGTTTTTTTCTTCGTCTTACGTACGCTAAGGGGTTCGTGGATTTGGAATGAATAACGACGACACTTGATGAAGTATCAAAACGCACTTTATTGGCCAGTATTTTTCAAGACAGCTCAAAAATCACGTTTACAGTCGTCGAACAACTGCTATAAACACGCTGAAGCGATCAGCGACACAGCCTTCAGGCTATTAGTCTATAACGGTGGAGACAGCTTCCCGGCAAAGCGGTAGAGTAAAGCTCCCAACTCAGTTCGGTCGTTTCCGGAACTGAACGTACTCGTAAGACTCTCCACTCTGCAACTCGTGATGCACTCGACGATACACTCGATAGCTTCAACGATGCACACTCGCGATACACTCGACAACCAACTCGACACTAAACTTCGAGATACTCGCTCACTGACTAGACTAGGCACTCACTGACTGATTATCACCTCGATAGACGTGACACTAATTGACTCTCCGCGTACCAGCAGGGTTTATATAGCTTGTGTTCGAGAACATTCTGGGTTAAACCAGAAAGAATTCGTTCCAAAAGGTACTCCATCCGCTTATGGCATATCGCCAGTTTTGTCCCCAAACGGGCAATATCTCGCCAAATGTGGCAACCCAGCCTTCCCTTGCAGTTTTCCGGCAATCCTAAACCTGCTTTGCGGGGAAGCTATCCTACATTTCGTAACACTTAAATAGCTGT
>KK113567.1:170574-193812 GCA_000611955.2 Stegodyphus mimosarum | reverse complement strand
GAAAGATGGACATGTTTGTGCTGTCCAAGTAAATTTGTTCTCAACAGCAAGAAATTCACACAGAAACAGTAACAAAATCTGCAAAATCATTTTCAGAGTTGGGCAAATGTTTCAAAACTGAAGAGACATGTTCTAGATGTTGAATACAGCTCCACGGCACATAATTTGTTATGAAATCGAGAACTGACTAGACAGAAAGCGCTGACTCACTGCTCATGAGTGATATAGATGTTGAGTTTAGAACTAGGTACCGAAACCAAATGAACTCTATATTCAAGTGAAGAACTGTAACAGTTGTTACGATGTATATATATATATTTGTGTGTAACTTTTAAAAAATAAACGTTTGGCGTCTATTAAGGTGTTGAAATATAATGAGGAATTACGCAGCAGACCGATTTGAACGCAGGTACAGAGTAAATTAGGTTTATTATATTGATACTTTATTCTTCGTTACATTTCCAAAGATATGGGTGAAAAAATTCATCACATTTATAATACTATTACACCTATTGCTGGTAAGCATAAAATGCCTGAAGCTTATATTATTTTGCACTATTCTTCTTATAATGCACTAGAATTTTCGATGCAACAAGTAATATTTCTTTAAACATATTACTCTTCACATACGAAGCTATTTAAGCACAAACAGAAGAAAAGTAACGAAATAGCCACGTTGGTTCGCATACACCCAGCCCTTCGCATCCTGTCGTGGATGCTTTAATTTATTAAGGGCTAAAATTATAGTCTTTCAGAAGTATCTAATAAGATCTACTACAAATCAGTTAGGAACACTATCGTTCTTCTAATAACGGATTAAATTATTCAGATTCAAAATAAAAGCGTTTTTTTTAAACTGTTTTGATTTAGTTTATGTTCTTTGTCCAATTATATGTCTGCATAATATTCTAAAACAAAGCTAAGATCTGCGAAAAGAATTCCACTTAAGGATAAATCTGTTCGACCAGCTCAAAACGTGCGCAGTCCGTGAAACCAACTCCAATTTAAAACTGGCATTCTGTGTAAAAATTGTCCGCCGTAAAACTATTCTAAAATAAGTATTATATGAAATCAGTCTATTGATGTTAATTATTTTAGCAATATTAAACTTTTAGTTTTGCATTATATTCAGTTAACGTATATATGAAAACATTTAACCTGCATTTTTATTCGTAAATGTGCATTTTATGCTAAAAAATATGAAGGAATATGGTGCAGTCCAACCTGGATAGTGGGCAGTGATGCTGACTGCCGTATCGAAGGATCCGGGTTCAAATGCCGGAGAAGACATAGATGCTTGTAAATGTATAGTGTCTGCGCGACAGGGGGGACACTCTAAATATATGGCTATCCGAAAGCCCTCTTGAGAGATGGATGGTGTGGGATGAGAGGTGGGAGACCCTCGGATCCTCCCCCCCCGGGTGCTCTTCATCAAAATTGGAGGCGGAACTGAGCGAAGTCGTACTATTACTTGTATGGTGTTCAAGCCTCTTGCCACCAACAGGCGCAGCCTCGCTCTCCTTGCCACGATGAATTTCATGGGCTTGTTTTGATTATTTTACAATCAAACAAGTGAGATAAATCACAATAACAGGAACATGGTTAATGAGGCTTCGACTTGGATGTCATTTTGTATTCGCGACTTAGGTTTAATCTATTACCACCATACTTTTCCTGAACTAATGAAACGAAAGAATAAATTTAATTAGCAAATTTACATAATTACGTGTTAGGAAAGAGTAGCATAAAATGCATAAGAAAGCTTTTCTAGAAAGTAAAAAAGCATCATTATTTCCATCTTTATTCTTAATTAAGAAAATTCAATCTCCTTCGAGCTAGTCAGCTACTGAATTACGTAAATAATAAAGCAGAGTAACAGAGATTAGAAGTGCGAAAACAGATCTGTTATTTACTACACAACTATT
Source organism: Stegodyphus mimosarum (assembly GCA_000611955.2). Lineage (NCBI taxonomy): Eukaryota > Metazoa > Arthropoda > Arachnida > Araneae > Eresidae > Stegodyphus > Stegodyphus mimosarum. Next base: position 191,887 of record KK113567.1, on the reverse strand, counting down.
TTATGCATCCAGTTTAATAAATGCTTGGTACATTTTTTAAAAATTTTATACGTAAGCAAAACTGCAAGAAATAGCGATAGAAATAGTTTGCTTATTTATTACTTCTTGCAATATAAATAACTTCCTGCTTTATACATAAGAAATTAGATTCCTGATGCCTTAATTAAGAAATCGTAATGACATTTTCTAATTTTCTTTTTCTTCCTTTTCAAATTTAGCAAATTGCACCCATTTCTTTTGTAAGCCATTTTAAATATTTGAATTGAATAAGCATCTGAATCTGAAAAAAGCAAGAATCGCATAAAATTTACCCTATTCAAAATTCATTTTACAATACATCTAATGTAGAATTAAAAAAATGGCTTTTAAACATAAAAGTGTTTACTGCATTTATCTGAGGAGAGTATAATAGTTTTCTCTAACTATATCTTTGATTTTGCGTCGGGGGATACTGAATTAGTATTAAGCCAGACGTTATGTAATTTGGAAAATGTGTTTGCTTAAATTTGAAGATAATGGCTTTAATAGAGAAAGAACTTTGAATCTTTTTGCTTTTGGAATAAATAAATAAATCATTCGGAATGCTTTCAATATGAAATGAACCGCATTTTCTCATGTGTGGCAAAAGTTATATTTATTCCGTGCCTTCGGAACTGCAAGTTTGAATAATCTACCAAAATGTTTCTGAAGTAATATTAAGACAATACAATAATGTGATTTTAATCTTGTTCTTAGAATACTAAGATTTGATTTGCTACTAAAGATGCTGTAAAATAAATTTAAACATGTACGCAGTATTGGCATAAAATTATTTAAGCAAAACGTATTAGTATATTTTACATAGTTTTTATGATCCTGTTGTTGAATTAAAATAATCCTGTTGTTGTATTATTACGAATTTTGCACTTAGTTAGAAATATTTAGTACAATTATAATTAAATTTGTTTTATTTCCTCGTGCAATGTAGCCCGTGACAAATTTTAAACCCAATTCATTTTAGTAGTAAGTTATATATAAGTTTTAGTTCGTCACGGCACTAAGAGGAATTGAGTAAGCAGTTAAATTTAAAAATTAATAGTTAACTAGTAAAAGTTAAGCTCTTTAACAAAGAGAAAGCTGAGCCGGAAAATTAAAAATACAAGAGCACGTCCATTTAACATTTATTAAATGGATATCTCTTTTTTTATAATTGAAATTGAATAAATATATTTGACTACTATGTTAGATGTAACTGTTATTCTACTCTTTTTGCCCTCCAGAAACTGCTAGAACTGTCTCGCGCGGCCGAGTTAGCAAGCTATAAAAGCTGGAGAGAAACTTCTCAGCTTAATTGTTGCTGTTATTGTTTACTTAGCTGCTGCAATTTTGTTGATCAGATTAGATATCTCTGCCCTTTGGTTTGCGTTCTATTTAACGTTTTAGTAGTTTAAAATATAGCTACTGATTATATGACGTGATATTGTGATATCTTTCAGGAAAAATCCACCGTTTTGCTATATTTCTTGTGATAAGAATAAATTTTACTAATTTTTTATGGGACTTGCGAAGTCAATCAATCTATTACGAACCCGTACGCACGCAACCGTATAATTGAGCATTTGTGAACTTCTGTGAATTTAATATTAAAATGACATTTGTGATGATAAAAAAATTATGCATTGCCGGAATGGCAATATTAGAATATTCTAAGGATTAAAGAAATTGTACGAGGAGTTTAGATTAAGACGGAGTAACTATACTGTTAAAGTAGCATGCAGTTGTATGTTGTTTTTTATACTTTAAAATATATATGAATATGAGGAAGAATATGAGGCATGAGGGTGTTAATTGTTACCAAAAAAATTTAGATTTTTTTAACTCTAGAATCATTTAAACGTCTGAAAAATGGTCATTACTTATTACACTCTTTTACCAATTATTAGGACTTCTGTAGATTCTAGTTGATTTTGAAAACTTCACTGTAGTCCTGAGTAGGAACAGAGAGTTTACTAAAAGCTATGTTCATGCGTCTGTAGAAGATACAACAAAGATGAGAAGGGTTCAAATTCCCCTTTATTTGCTTATCGATTTTACAAACGTTCCCGAATTTCGGGAATACAAAGACCAACCACTTGTGGTCTGTACGTAAAAGAATATAAGACTACTAACTAACTAAAATATAAATAAGAGCTAACTTTGAATATCTTACACAAATGACTAGCACTAAGACTGGCCTTTTAAATTACTACGTCTGTAGTACGCAAACTGCGGAAAACTACAATACGTCTTTAACTTTCAAGAGGGTTAACCTCTGCCCTTAAAGGTGGACAGTAACTGATGGCAAGCTCGCGTGAAGACTCGTAGCAAGAGGGCTCTCTCTCCTTCCTTCTACTCTCCTCTCTTGGCAAAAAGCCACAACTTAAATACTTAATCGTCAGCAAGTACAATTTGCATAAACATAGTCACGCGTTAATTCTGGCCGGAAGTGGGACATAAGAGATGATAGTAAAGTTTTAAAATAAAATAAACGTTAGTGAACTTAAAATCCTTACATACTTAAGTCCAGGAAATTGCGTTGCAGTAGTCAGATTAAGGTAAAATAACCAAGAGAGAGTCGTCGAACGTTGAATTAAGAAAAAATTCGATAGGATCAAGAAATTTCATCTTCGACACTGAAATAAATTGTTACTGTAAAATGAAAGTACTCGCCTTATATATAACCAGATACCAGATACTGGCTGTTTTCTAGAAATTATTAGCTGGACTTAAAGCACAAATATATATTGTATTTCTCCCGCCCTCTTCGCATGCCTCCGTGGTGTAGTGGTCAGCACGCTCGACGCGCAACCAAGAGGTCCGTGGTTCGATTCCCGACTAAGGCGTTGCTCATTTTTCATCCCTCCTGCTTCCGAAATAAACTAATGTCTCTACAAGCGGCGCCCGAACTAAAAGGTGGTGGATAATGATTCTCCACCACCGGGATTTGCGATTGGGTCCCCCAAATCCCAGTTGCCCTTTAAAAGGCAGATAATATAAGATATTCCTCCCGCCTTCTTCACATGCCTTCGTGGTGTAGTGGTCAGCACGCTCGACGCGTAAGCGAGAGTTACGCGGTTCGATTCCCGGCGAAGGAGTTGCTCTTTCTTCATCACTCCTGCTTTCGAAATAAACTAATGTCTCTACAAACAACTTTATAGATGCCAAACCTGGTATGTTTTATTTACGGATAAGTGTTATGAGAACGCAGTTACTGAAAACTATGAATGTATTTTATTACAGTGTGAGATTTATCTATTTATTTTTAATTAACAGTTCATTTTAATTTGAAAAGCTTTTCTTGTCACCCTCTTTTCACCCATGCTTTTCATGCCAGAATTTATATATGAGATAGCGAGAATTTATTCAAATTAAGATAAAATGAGGCGTTATTTAAACAAGAGTTTCGAAAGTTAGTTTTAGAGCGTGTCTGCCTATTCCAGACCATGTTTTCTTGCAATTTTTAGCAACTTGGGTTAGCCTCTTCTCGTCTTTAGGCTTGTCTCGCCAGTTAATACAAACCAGAGCTCTTCCTGTGCGTTAACGTATTCTGTGAGCCGTTAGGCTAACCTACCAGCCCTTGAAATTATTATTTGTTACATATTTCTGTTAAGCTAGAAGTGTTGGTTTCCTATAACCCAAGTTCAGTCATTTGTAATTTTACGCTTGAATAAAAGGGTCTTATACACCCTCCTTTTGATCTCCTTTTGAGCTCTGTTTAGTTCCATAAGGCTAGAAGATAATTCTTCAAAAGTCCATTTTTTAAAGTTTAAGCTCCCTAAACGCCATAGACTTTACAACATCAATAATCAAAGCGTTGCACGATTTAGTTCCAGTTACCGAGATTAGATGCCCATGTTCATATTCCTTATCACTTAACACGCTAAATACAATCATATTAATATTTCAAGCGCACTATAATAGCAACTTTTAATATTTGATGATTAAAATTTCGCTATTAATACAGTCTACAACAGCATTCTGAGGTTTTTATTCTGAAGATATGTACTATAGCCTTATCAAATTTACTATTATTTCAGAAGTCGTCATTAACTCTTTGACAGTGAAGTCGCCCAAAACAGCAAACATTCAGATATCAGCAGATCGCCCGAACGCCAACATATTTTTTCTACCTGATGCTTTCACCTGTCACGTTAGTGCATAGCTCATTGGTTTTGGAACTTGTTAAATGACTTTGCTAATCATTCTTCTGAAATGACTAAAAGTAGCTCTTTTATTTGAATGCAGATTCAGTCTCCTTCATTTACTTTCAATGTTTAGCTTTGATGCTCGTAATTGAAATCCTGTCCTAAAGGGAAATTGCATACATTGGGGGAGACCGCACAAAGATCCCAGAGAGAAAAGTAATCCCTTCACTCAAGTGAACTATTGTTAATGCTGTAGCATTCTTCTTGGCATGTGGGAAGAAAATCCATTTCAACAAAAATAAGTATATATAGGAGTTTCAGATGTTTAAAAGGAACAGATTTTGGTCTATGCCGATGTGAAAGAGCTTAGGCAAAATTTAGAAATAATAATGAGCAACAGAAACACTCTTCATTTTCTTTCCTTATTTTGTAAGCAAGCAACAACTTTTGTATGCAGAAATATTATGAAATAATTGTGACAATTTTACATAAACCTTAATTTTGCAATTCCTATGTAGTTATTTGGTTGAAGAAAACGAAATATTATTTTTGTTATTAATACATAATACATAAATAGTAAATTTAACATAAGCTTCTGCAAATTGAATTGCAATAAACCTCATAAAAAGATATTTTTTGCATTTAGATAATTACTAACATTAATAACAACTTGAGTTTAATTAAAATACAATAACATGCCGAACAAATATTAATTTAGAAGTCAAAGAACAAAAATCAGAGTTATTTGAAAATATAAAAAAAAGCGTTATTTGAAAATATAACGCTGATTTTTGTTGTTTGACTTCTAAATTAGCTTTAGTTTCAAATCATTAATGGGCTGAGGATTATTTCAATATACAATTATTTTGCATTAAATGTTTAAGTACATTTAAAATGTAAAGACAGACAAACTATTTCAAATAAATTTTAAAATAATATTAATTTTTTTAGTAGAGCATAAATTAATTTTAATACAGCCCAGTATAATAGTTTCCGAGTCATAATTTAGAGTGAAATTTTTGAAGAATAATATTCAAGCTGCTATAATCCTAAAGTAAGTCCATAAATAGTCAAAGTCATAATAGTTTTTAAGTAATGTCCATAAATAGTCATAAAAAGTCTTAATATAACTCCATAAAATATGCATTGACTGGTTTTAATTATGAATTTCTGTTGTCAAATGCTAAAACGGATCCTTTGATGATATACTCAAAGACAAATGTGCACGGATTACAAGTGTAATTTTACTGTTCAATTTCACTTAGATTTGTAGCTGAGCTACTATAACATGAAATTACCTCTCACCTTAGACACAAATAAGTAAGAATTATTTTTCGGGCTTCTTCCGTAAGATCCGTACATTTTCCTGTACCTTACAGGCTGTACAATAGGAATGGAAGCGTTCGCCAGACCTAAAAATTAAAAACTGAATGTTAAAATCTTGTTAAATACTTCATTTACATCAATAACATATTTTTCACTTTTCGCGAGCAAATAAATTTGCATTCTAAAGCCAAAACTGGGACTTTTTGTTGAATTTTCGGCTGCTGAAAAGAGCTTTAAAGAAGAAACGATTTTCTTTACGTAATTATTAATGGTTAAAAATACGTGTTTTTGAAGAATATGCAACGGAACACAGTCATGTTTTGATACATGTGGTCATAAATGTATATGTTACTGCGAAAGACCGAAATCTGGGGAATGTCGACTTTCACCGGAGAATGTCAACATTCACATAGTCGCTCGGTGTATGACCAAAATATTTTCCAAATACTCTTATTTCTGACTTACACCAGTGAATGTCGACATTCACCATGTACTAATGTACTAATGGTGAATGTTGAATATATGAGGATATTATATTTTCTTCTCCGCAATTCAGTCGCGAAAAAACACACATGTACTTAAAACACACAATACATTCAAAATGAGAAAGGAAAATAATAGAAGTTAAAAAACTTACTTAACTATACAGTACATTCTAAATGAGAAAATAAAATAATAGTAATAAAAATTACATAATTTCACACAATTGAATTTCTTACTAAATTATGTGATTCAAATCTGATTAATTGCAACAACTTAAACTATTATGAGACTTTGAATTGCCCAAGAGGCCCTCGCTTTTACAACTGCATTTATGGGAAACAGCCAGTCGCCTCTCTTTTCGACCTACACCAGAGCATATCTGTAATTGTCGACATACACCGTTGAGGGTCCGAATGTACAAGAATGTAATATAATATTCGTTCTTTCACCGACGTATTTGGCGAATGTTGATATTCTCCGGTGAAAGTCGACATTCTCCAATTTCGGGCTTTCACGGTAACATATACATTTCATATTACGAGACATAAAGTAAGCGAATATGATCCAAAATGTTAGCTATTTCTATTAACATTGCACGATTTGACAGCTCTCAAAAGCCACTTTCAGCCAAGCAGCTATATTTTAAGCGTCATAGCAACTGTGCTTAGTTTGCACTCGATGCATGAATTTGCATTATTTTTGCTACTTTGATTAAAAAAGAAGTTTCGATACTTAATTCACTTCTTCAGTTCTTAATTCATCATGCTGAATTTTGTTCTTAATTAGTCTAAGTAATTAAAACAAATGAACTGTCGCCATGCTTAATTCAGTTCTTAGTTAGTCTTAGATAAAAAATAAATCAACCTTACTTTTGCTTAGTTCAGTTCTTATAATTACCCTTAAGATAATTCAAGAAAATGAACTGTTGTCAAAATAAACAAGGATGTTTTAATGAAATCCTCGATTATCAGATGTTTTTCGATTATCTGAACTCCCGCTGTATTAATTAGATCGGATAAACAAAATTCTACTACTATAAATTTAAAAACGAACAAGCAAAAGATTGACGCTTACGTTCAGATTATTACTTGACGCATTAAACAAAAACTTTGTCTAGAAGAAAATAAGGAACTGGAACTAGTTATGATTTTTTCCAGTTGTGTTTTGCTAATAGATGCTACAATAATCTGCTGATAAAAATTTATCCACGTAAAAACAAAACAAAACGAACAAAAAATGCTATCTAAATCTATTGCAGCTATGCAGTGTAGATATATATATATTTTTTTATTCATAAATTACATTAATAAAAGATCACTGTCAACGATATACGGGGCACTTTTGTTCCTCAATTGCTTTCGCACGAGGCTTTTTTTATTATTAAACGAAACACAAGGAGTTTCCACAAGGAGTGTACCGCATAGTATCAGATGGGGTTTACAAAAATAAGTATGAAACACAATGCACAATAACCAGCAAGAGAAAATTTAAAACAAAATTAAGAAGGAATACAAAAATTTACAATGAGTGGACAAAAATTGTCAAAGGCACATCTCTCAGAAATAAACTGGTAAAATTCTGGAGGGCAGTTAATATTAATGCTTTTCAGTGCCAGTTTCAAGATTTTTCTTTCATATTTAGAACATAGAAGGAGCACATGTTCAACATTTTCTTCGCCATCGACACTACAATCACAGACAGCCTCTGGGCTCAATTTAAATCTGTTCAGATAACTTTTGGCATTTCCATGGCTAGTAAGAAATAGGTTCAATTTATAATTTGTGAAAAAGTAATGACATGATAACCTCATTTTGATGGAAGGGGAAAATCTCTTAGTTAAGTTATCTTTATTTGAGTTAATGAATTCTTGATTCCACGATTCCACAATACATCATGACCTTTTTATAAAAGGATTTAGGGATATTGGCAAGAATGACAGTTTCACGCTTGGTTGCAGTCTTAGGAGGAAACTCGGCCGTTTCGTTCCCAACAACACCTGTATGACCACGAACAATTGAAAAAAAGCAGTTTCGTACAAGGCTTGTAATATATATTTCCACTATTGAGATCGGATTACTAAAGAAACTATTCAAACGGCTAATTACAGTATCCACAACACATGGTCCGAAGTCCACTGCACTCACATATCGGAGAAAATGCAGATCTTACACAGGGGAAATAAAACAAATTTCCTGTTTTGCGAGATGCGAATTTATCAGGTACTAATGTGGTATTCTGCCAACAATTATAATCTCAAATTTACGCAAACCGTTTAATTATTCCAGTATATAAAGGGCATGTCTTCAAGACTTTAGTGTTCTTAGAATATTAAGAACCTCTCCTAACCAAACACATATGTTTTTATGCCGCATGTCTCCGTAAATCAATCACTAAGCATACTATACTGTTCCATTTTCTTTCTCTCCCTTTTTCCTCTCTATATATATACACACATAAATAAGATTCAATATTTTCCAATAATAGTCAACGACTAATAAGAAAGCTACATTTCAGTCATTTGCCTACCATATACATAAACCAAAAGCAATCACTTATAATTTTCCATAAACCTGAATTTCAATAAAAAATTTCAAATGTATTACAATGCAAACTGTGTACAGTTCTATACTGTTCAATATCAGAATGTTAAGTCCTGTGATGCTGTATATTATATGGTTTGGTTTACGTGTTTACAACAAAGCACTGGAGGCTATCTGCCTGAGGGGAGAGATGCCTTCGTGGAAAACTTTCTTAGATAAAATGGCCCGTATTCACGTTTACACATGAGGAAAATCACGAAAACGCCGATAAAATCAGCCCTTTCGCGGTATTTGAACCTCGGACCGAACTACCAGTGTTCAGTGACTTCATCGCTTGGCCGCTGGTGGGCTGTATATTACCTGTAAAAACTCTAAGTCGTAATTAAAGCAAAGCAAAAACACATCAAATTATCTCAGATTTGTTGTACTTCGAGGAATTACGTCCATATGTTACATGTAAGAATTTTATATCAGTAATGTGTAAAAGTTGTCTGAAAGAAAAACATTGTTTTATAAGCAGTTCTATCTCTTTATTACATACAAAACAAGATTTTAATTTGGAGGATTTTTTTTCTGTCAAGGAAACTTAATGAAGATATTATAATTTAGTAATTTGAAATAAAAGTTATATTATATGTGATTATACAGTTAAATATGTTGAAAGTTTTATAAGATATTTTTGAATTTTAAACGCAAAACATGTCAAGCAGAAAAAAGCTTAAATGTTTCAGATAACGAAAGGAAACATTAAAAATGGATGTTTTAAAAATATTTTTTAACCAGGAACGTATCAAATGATTTTTGATGAATCTCACATAAGTTTCTATTTATAAATAAAGATCTATCAATTAAAAAAGTATGGTTGAACAAATTAACATTATTTTACTGGTCAGAAGAATTTTATTTGTTGACTTAAAATGACAACTGAAATAACACAGATTGTTTGGAAATTTTATTAGGTTTCTTGCACAAAAATGCTCTCGTACGAGTTTATCTAATCGATATATTCAATCTTTTAATGGAAGAGCTAGCTAAACGCGTAAAACATTCAATTGATTCAAGACTTATTCAAAAAGGAAATTTTCTGCGTCTTTGTTTTCAAATTTCACTCACAAAAGATGAAGGAAAGCCAGGCACAAAAGATAAGAGAAAGCGAGAACAGGGAATTTGTTCTTAACTTAATTCAAATCCAAAATTATGTGATATATCTGCAACTGGTTTTAATGAATGCATTTTATTTTAACTTCATAAGAAATAACTATAATTCAGCAAAAATAAATTCAATAAAATCTAATTGTTTAAAATTATGTGAGAATTGCTGTCGAGATTTGGAAAAAAATTATTTTTCAAAGTTCCCACAAGGTTTAAACTTAGAAGTTCCCACAAAATTGCCGAGAGTATCGTTAACAGTTAACAACGTTTAAATTATTCTTTAAAGCACTTGAAAAATAAATAGCGACTACTCATGACTTTCTCCGAAAATGTCGTAAATGCAAAATTCGTAAAAGATATAAATTTAATAGAGAAAAATAAATTTTTGAAATTCAGCCTCAAAAGAAATGAAAAAAATCAGCGTAACAATTAGTTTTTTTATTTTCTTCTTCATTAAAGTACATTAAACTATGGTTTCATTCCTTTATTTCATTTTGAAGCATTGGAAATACTGAAGTTGTTTTAAATAAAAGGAAAACGTATACCTTTAGTCAATAACTTCAGAAAATACCTACTCAAAAATTTGATTTATGAGAAAAATCGCCCAAGTATATTACAACATTTTACAATGATTTCAAACATAAATTAGCAGTCCAGAATAAGGAGGGATCAGTGGCGTTGCTAGGATGGGGCAAGGGGGAAAATCTGTCCTCGGGCGCAGCATCCAGGGGACGCCAAATTAATGCTACAAATTTTAGAATGAAATGTTTTCCATTCTCGGAACACGAAAACGTGCGCGAAAAAACTTTAGTTCTCCTAGGGCGCTGAAAAACCTAGCTACGCCTCTGGGAGAGAGTATTCTTACATGCTTCATACAGAGTTTGTGGTGTATACTTGAATTATATCATGATGGTTCCTGAATTAGCAACAGAATTATGAAGCTATGAATTTAATCAGAATAAAAAAAATTAAGTTTATACTATCCCGTAATAATAAGTGAGTACAGGTAATTAATTATTTTAGTTTCCCTGTTAATTAGAAATTCCATTAATTCGCCTTTCAGCATGAAGCAGAAGCCATCGTTTGTGCAACGAATGTTTCAGTATTCATCCAGTCATAAAATTAATTACTACCCAAAACTGAGATAGTTATTGGCATTGACAAAATGCTGAATTACGTGATTCAGTATTTTTTAGATAAGCGAAAACACATTAAGCATTACCGTATAAGGTATTTTCTTTCCCTTTTCTGTATGCCTTCGTGGTGTAATGGTCAACACACTCGGAGCATAATTCCAGAGGTCCAGGCTCCAGTCCCGGTGAGGGCATTGCATAATTTTCACTTCTCCTGCCTCAAAATAAGCTAATGACTGTACAGTAGCGCCCGAACTAAAAGGTGGTGGATGATGATTTTTCACGACTAGGTTTTGGCAGATGGGTCCTCTAATCCCCAGTCGCCCTTTAAAAGGGAAGTATATAAGGTATTATTATTAGTATCAGTGGACGCACGCCCAGTCCACCTGGCCGGCACAAGGCGGCTGAAATGACTAAAGGAGAACCGGCCAATTCAACTAAAACAAAGGAGCCAGCAGCCCGGTTGCACCCCCACAAAAAGAGACCAAATCGACAAACTTAAACTAGCCCCAAAGAAACCAAGTCAGGAGTTCGAGTAACAGGGGAAAAAAAGAAGTTACACAAAAAAAGGATAGCAAGCACAAAACAACTGTTAGTAAAAGGTTGCAAAGTCAATCAATTAAAGCAACACTCACGCAAAACAAGCCTAAAAAATTAAAATACAAGGTGTTTATAAAGTCCCGGACCCATTTTGATGTTTAATAACTCATAAAATAATGAAGATATAAACAAAGTTATGGCATTTATTGATGGAAAAACTTATATATTTTCCTTTTCAGGTTTGCATATCTTTACTTTTGTAAATATTGTCTGCGCCTGTGGTTAATTTCAGATAATTTTATTTTCCAGTCTAAATATCTGTACTTTTCTGTAATGTTCTCCGACGAAGCATCCATTCATCTTTCTGGCATTGTTAATCGCCATAATGTGCGCATATCGGAATCTGAAAACCCCCATGAATACCGTGAGGCACAAAGAGATTCCCCAAAGGTTAATGTGTGGTGTGGACTAATGCACGACCGAGTCACTAGACCTTTCTTTTTTACAGAAAAGACGGTCGCATCAGTCGCATACTTAGACATGTTGGAAAACTTCGTATTTCCACAACTAGAAGAGCTTCAGCCACATGTCTTTTTGTAACAAGGTGGTGCAGCACCTCATTGAGGTACCATCGTTCGTAGTTCTTTGAATGACCATTTTACAGGAAGATGGATTGGGCGAGGAGGTGCAATTCCTTGGCCACCCAGATCACCTGATATAACGCCGCTGGACTTTTTCCTTTGGGGATTTGTAAAGGACAACGTTTGCAGGAGGAGAGTGCCGAACATGGATAACCTAAAAGTCAGAATTACAACCGCAATAGCCTCTGTGGATGCCGACGTGCTTGCCGGTACCTGGCGTGAAATTGAATATCGACTTGATATTCTCCGTGCGACGAAGGGGCACACGTGGACGTTCATTAACAAGGGTCATGAAACTTTTTGAGTTTATCTAACCATTTATGTTATTAATTTTAATCTATCTTTATTATTTTATGAGTTATTAAACATCAAAATGGGTCCGGAACTTTATAAACACCCTGTATGATAGAGTTATTAAAATAAAATAAAACTCGTCACAGACCACAAACACATACACAACCCACTCCAAATATAAACAAAAATAAGAAAAATATCTAGTTCTGAATTCCAATAGTCTTCTTATTCATATTAATAATGTTCATTATTTTCCCAGCATATCTTCTTGCCTTTCCATTTTTCCTTATTCAAATCTTATACATGGAATTATCCATATTTTGCCCTCACACTACCTGTTAATACACAGTCCTAGACGAAGTGAGCTGCATGTCCGTAAGAAGTATATGTATTTTCTCCCTTCCTTTCTACATGCCTTCGTGCTGTAACAATAGCCCACTCGGCATGCATTCAAGAGGTCCAGGTTAGAGTCCCGACGAGAGCATTGCTCATTTTTCATGCTTCCTACTTCAAAATTCCTAATGACTCTACAGCCTTTCTTCTCCAGTCAGAGAAATTTGTATGGGATAGTTGATGATGAAAACTTCCTTTTTATTATCATTCAGTAGTTTCTTACATAAAGTAACTCATGTAAAGGATTTTTATTGGAATTTTTCAGAGTTCTACCAGAAAAAGCAAAAATATTAAAAACTTTGGTTTTCAGTGAACCTTAAATGTTTCACTAACTAATATAATAACAATATGAAATAATTTAGTATATGATTTTAGGAAGTGAATATATTTATTCATGAGAATACAAACCCATTTCAGCCCAAACTATTTGTCCTCCTTTTAAAATCATTTTGGGTTTAGCACCAAAAAATGCTGGATTCCATAAGACCAAATCTGCCAGTTTGTTTACCTAAAATATAAATGTTCGTGTTAAAAAAATAATAACAGTGTTCTAACAAAATTACGTTTTTCCTTAAAACTTTTATCATTTACAAAGTATTCTGTGAAACTCTCTTTAAGGTTATTCGCACTAAATAGCAACAGAAAAATAATTAATATTCTTTTTAGTAATTTACTAAACAAAGTGTTCTTACATCAAAAAATAAATTCTTAACTGAAGTTACAAATGCTTTCAAAGAAACTTTTCGAAAGTTTACGCGTGTTCTTGACATTCTTCACGAACTTATATGCTTCACTGTAACGTAAATTTATTTCTGAGTTTTCAAACAAGAAATTTGCAACATATGGTGCCATGCATTTTGAGTGTAAAGATATGGCGATGTTTACGAGTATAATTCTCTTACACTCTGAATGTCTTAAAACTTTTTGACTGCCTTAATGTAGTACAAATAACCAGTAGTTTAAAAATGTAGAAAAATTTAAACTCCTTTTTAACTGCTTAACTTAGGAATGTCAGTTGCCGGGACAGTATTCGCAACGGATGGATTTGCCTTTAAGAAAATCGTGCGTAGAAAAGCGTTAAAAGTATACCAACAAGTAACAGAGATCTTTGCAAAGTATGTTAGGCTTAAATGCGAGTTATGTGAGATAAATCAGAATTTTTACTTTGGTACTGACTCACGTAAACATTTTTTTTCTTTCAATACCGACCAGTACTAAATAATAAATCAATAATGTCCTTGTGAGGAAGCAAGAATAATATTTGAAATATAGATGAATTAATTGATTTTTACTTCTTTGCACAAAGTAAAGGAATAACTGTAATCGCAAAAAATGTCGGGCATCATAGTTTAACGAAAGTATCCATTTCAGCCGCTCTTGAAACCATTTGAACGATATTTTTGCACGACATCTATATTTACGGACAGAATACAAAACTCTTTTTTTCAAAACAGATTTTAAAATGGACTCAGAAGAGAATGTTTTCGAGATGTCTCTACGTCCGTATGTATATATCTCGCATAACTGAAAAATGAGTAGCCTCAGAATGCTGAAATTTTGTATATGGGACTGCTATAACATGCAGTTGTGCACCTTTCTGTTTGGTTACAATTGACAGCACCAAACATATGCATACCCACTATATTACCCGCCTCAGTTAGCTCAGATTTTTTTATTCTTATAAATTGGTAAATTCTACATTTTTGGCTTTAACTGTGGTTGAATTTTCTTGTGTTCCTAAGGTTTTTATACCTTTAGTTAATCTGCATGCAATAGTTGTAGAATTATCAACAATTTAAACATTGTTCAAGTGGAACTAAGCGTAGTTCCATTTGTTTACATTTGAATTCTAAGTAAAATAGTGAATTACGTCAGTTTGTGCAACTTCAGTGTCGTTTTGCAGAGTGGTGCCAAAAGTAAACTTTCAGTTTTGTGCACCGAAAAACCTGCCTCCCTGCCCGCTGGCCAAATTGCTTGTTTTTGTGTAGAAACTCAAATTTTAATCGTGAAAATTGTTTTTTAATTGTTTTAACTGTATTTGGTATTTTATGTTTTTCCGTATTTTGCAATTTTTAATGAAGCTGTTTCGAGTTTTTATGTATTTTTGCCTTGCAGAGAAGTGAAACCTGAATTAATTGAATGAGAAATATATCTGTGATGAAATACGAGAAATAAATTTAAATGAAATTCGGCAGAAATGCGTATAATTTAATAGGTTGTGCAAAGAAGTCATGTAGTGTACACATCAGATTTTTTCTTACATATGGTAATATGTAACATATCGCAATATTTCTTACATATCGTAATATTTAACTATCTTTCATGCGTTATGAGACATGGTTTCTTTCGAATACATTTTTGAAAGTTTATTTCCTGTATTTTCATTTACATAACTCCTAAAATATTCTCGTTTGATCTATAGGTTAAAGTATTAGACGCAATTTTTTTTTAAAGTTAAAGAGCGTTTTAATGAGATTTTATTTGCGATTAAGCTTCTCTTAAATAGCCCGCCGTTTCTCTGTGATTTATGATGATTTGCAATACATGATTTAGCTCCTTAGTATTAAATATCTTATATTTTTAGTTTTTTATATGTTACATAATTTGGCTTTATGACATGGTATTAAGAGAGAAGGATTTCATTTCATTTCTTTTTTAATAACAGTCGTTCATTTATCTCCTCTTTCACATCTTCTGTACTATTCGAGGGACTTCTCCTTTCTTAAATTTCATAATGGGAACATATCTTCATCTAATATTGTATCTACTATTGTACCTAACTTTACCAGGCAAAATTTTATGCTAATAAATTAATCCATGTTTAATGAATAAACATGGAATTTCGACCTCGAAACGAATTTAGAATTTTTTTCTCTGCGTTCAAGACGACCTTCTAAACATTAATTTCGAAAGCTTTCCTTATTTTTCTCTGCTTGAACTGCAAAATATAAGCTGTTTATGACTTGAGGTACTAATTACTGCATGTATTACTATAAGGTATTTCTCCCGCCTTCTTGGCATGCCTTCGTGGGGTAACAGTCAGCACTCTCGGCGCGTATTCGAAATGTCAGTGGTTTGAGTGCCGGCGAGAGCACTGCTCATTTTTCACATCTTCTGCTTCCAAATAAATCTTAATGTCTCTACAGTGGCGCCCGAACAAAAACGGTGGTGGGTGATGATTATCCACCACCAGGATTTGGAGACTGGGTTCCCTAATCCCCAGCCACTCTTTAAAAGAGAGAATATATAAGGTATTTCTCCCGCCTTCTTGGCATGCTTTCGTGGTGTAGTGGTCAGCACGCTCGGCGCGTATTCTAGAGGTCCATGGTTCGAGTCTCGCCAGGACTCTGCTCATTTTTTCTCTCTCCTGCTTTCCAAAAGTACCTAATGTCTCTACACTATTTAATTTGTTGACTGGATTAGATATTACAAAAGCACATTGCAGACCATATAAACTAAGCAAAAGTATAAGGTGGTATTTTGTGTAAATTATGTTCTAAGCAAGAGATTTTTGTGCTTATATACTATATGTAATAAAGAAAATTTAGAAATACTGGTGGCGTAGATTAAGAAATCTGGCATATTGTCATTGTAATGAAGCACACGTCTATGTAATGATGTCGAAGCGTGGAAAGCCTAGAATAGATTTTGATCCATAATGAAGAGCATACTTGGCAGCCAAGGCAGCTTTAATATTCATCTTTATTTCAGTTGATATTTGCGGCCACAATTCATTTGGCATTGTAATCGTGCCTATTCAAGAAGATTTACATTTTTGATGTTCTTTCAACAGAAACAAAACAGATGTAGCGTGTTAGCGATAATAGGAGTAAAAGCAGAATTGCGCAATTATCCAATATGGAAGCTCACCCGCACAAAGTTTCAATTTAATTTCCCAATTAATTACGTCATCTGTATCATTTAGTCATATGTATGGACTGACAGAGAAATTAATTATGTTACTTATTCTTATCAGACTTATTATTATGATACAGGAATTATTGCTATGACAATTATGATACAGAAATGAATTATGTTACTTAATTATAGTTTATACATCTGTTAGTTATATGTAAGGACTGATACAAACATGCAGTTAACCAATATGGAAGCTAATCCAGAGAAAGTTTCGATTTAATTTTCAAATTAGTTATGTCATCAGTGTTATTAAGTCATATGTATGGACTTATACAGAAATGAATTATGTTACTTATTCTTATCAGACATACTATGATAATACAAATATTATTATTATGATACAGAAATGAATTATGTTACTTAATTATGTTGCAGTCCACACACATGTTAGTCATATGTATGGACTAATACAGAAATACAGTAATCCAATATGGAAGCTCACTCAGGGAAAGTTTCGGTTTAATTTTGCAATTAGTTACGTCATCAGTTTTATTAAGTCAAATGTATGACTGACTGATACAGAATTGACTCAGTCGAGAGAAATTTGATGCATTGCAGATGTTAGGAGGGGGCAATATAAAAGTATAAAGAAGAAATTTAGAGAGCAATTGCTAATTAAGTTAGTAATTGGTTACAGATTCATTTTCCTATTTTGTATTTTACAAAATAGGAAAATGAATTATCAAGATTCTAAGATATTATTATTATTATATATATATATATATATTGCTTTTTTAAGTAGACAGAAACTTACTTCAACTGACCCAATAGCATGCGACATTCCATGAGCAATTGCAGGGTTAATTGTATACTTTGCTATGAACCTCTTTACGCGGTGATTATCGTTGTCTTTGGTATCTTCAGGAAGCTGTCCGCGGCACCTCTTCATTTTGTCTGCTGTCTGCCATGTATGAATTACCACTTCTCCTATTCTGCCCATAGCCTACAAAAGAATAGATTCTTTTTGATAAAACTATTAATTTTTCAATTGATTACAGAATAGAAAGATTATAAGGATATTCCATAACAATGGCAAGACAATGTTACGTCTGTTTCATAAGTAATTTGTATTTTGTGTTAATTTATGTTTGATTAATAAAGCAATAAAATTAACGGAGAAAACGAAATTCCATCATGCAAGCTTAAGCCTGAACGTTCACATTCGAACAAATATTCGATCTGTATAAGAGAACTTTATATCAAATGGTCATTGTATTAAATATTGTTCGAAAGTCTACAAGTTATTTATCGTAATCTTTGGAACCATGTAGTGACCATTTGATAGCGTAATTCAGGAGTGCTATGACATTGAGTGTCATATAAACGCTAGTTGACTGAATTTTAAAGGGCCCCAAGAGCATAAATAGAATTTCCTTTAGCCAGAAGGAAAATGGTTTTAGTAAAGAAGTTGGTTTTGAAATTATGATGAAATAAACATAAATTTTTGAAGCAAAACAGACACACACGCATGTCCAAATTTCAAAGCATTCCCAATCTGCGAAGTCTGTGTACATAATTACACATTAGATAATATCCAAACATCTATAACAATAAAATCAATAAGTGGCTGTTTGATTTCAGTGTCTGAACTTGAGCCCGGAATTATTCACCTGAGAATCTGAAGACATTATGCTGATGGCCCCCATGTCATGCAATATATCTTCTGCTGCTATCGTTTCGGAACGTATTCTGGATTCAGCAAAGGCAAGGTCTTCTTTCAGATTCCTGAAATAACAACATTAAGTTTTACTTCAAAACAAAACCAATATTAATCGTGATGAAAGAAGTGACATAGAGCAAAAATATAGTGAACGTCTGTCTGAAATCTTAAAATTACTCTCTGAAAATCAATGAAACACAAATTTTCATCTTCAACCTATTCAAGAATCTTGATATGATTTCAGAGTCTTTGCTGTTACGTAGTAATTACTTTTGTAAATAGAAATGAAAACGTAGTAAAATAAGAAACTTGGCAGTCGAGGCGCTTTTAATTCTATTTTTATTTTTCAGTTGACGTTTGTGGCCACATTCACTTGGAACTCTAGTCGTGCCTATTCAAAAACATTTACATTTTTGATACTATTGCGATAGGAGGCGAGCACAGAGAGAATCTGAAGTGCGTAGTTATCCAATATGGAAGCATACAAGGAGAAAGGTTTTGGTTTGAGTTAAACGTTGCAGTTCCCAATTATTACGTCATCAGCGCTGCGTATGCCATGCAAAATGGAATGATCTAGAAATGAAGCAATCCAGAGAGGTTATTACGATTTTTAGAACAGAGAGGGAGAATTAAAGAGTTATTGTTAGTTTAAATTATAATTTTGTTTCACATATTTTTTATATTATATATATATAGCGGCTGCGCAGACGTCACAAAAAAAGTCCATTTTACAATTCATTTTGGGAAAGAGAGTTCTTTATTGTGTCCGTACGGACATATATAAGTGAAAATCGTTAAAATGGATTCGGGAATGGTCAAAATGGATATTTCCTTTGAAATATGTCACTCGAAATTTCTCTCGAATACTGTACTTCCTTAAATTCGTACACTGACGTTAAAATGAAACAAAATGAGCTAGGAAGAATAAGGGATACAGATAATTTGAAATTCAAATATTTGGACTCCATATATATAAAATCCTGCAGGGTACAATAAAGTACATGTAAAAGTAATGGAGTTCCCAACAGTAGAGTAGAAAGGATTGACAAGATGAGAGGTATGTTCAAGACCCAAAGCAGTGAGTTAAATAGCAATTCTATTATTTGTGAATTAAAAGTCATACTTGCATGTAAATATTCAAATGATGAATCTATTTTGTTTAAGTTAGTATGCAATTATATAGCCTCAGGATTCAACTAAAAATTTCATAAGCTATCATTTTTAGCAATATATATCTATTTTGGATATTATCAGCCCAAAGAGCATTAGCCCAGAAGGGCTATTACTTTCGTTTTGGCATTTTACGTTGAATCACTATACACCGCGCATCACTTTTAAAATTGTTGCCACCTAATATTATTGCCCTGTATCATAATTAAAGAAATTAAATGAGGAAGAATCTGCAAAAATGTATATATGTTTCTCGCATTTCGATAAGACAACAGTACCTAGAACCATCAAATTTTGAATGACGTAATCCTACTGCGAAATATGGGCATCTGGAAGCCTTATTTTAGAATTTTGAATTTGTTTTATTATTGATTTCATATTTTGTAATACTTTAACGAATTCTCAATTAACAAACTTAACGATTTCAAAGGGTGCAATCGCAATAATTCTAAAGATTAGCTTTCTAAAAAACAAAACCTCATTTCAAAATTATTTTGCGATATTGCTGTTGAATTCAATTTTATGTTTTAAAGGAAAAGAACATATTTAATAAACAAAGGTAACACACAAAACATTTTAAAAAGTCCCTTTCGATATAATGTAAAATATGAAAGCTTTTAGATTATATATACATATACTCTTTCTCACCTCTCATATTTTCCAGTATAACTAAATTTAAAGCATAAAGCAAAGAAATGAGGAGACAGAAGTAAAACTTTCGATCATGCTTTCTTTAAGCTTTAATTTGTGGAATCTTCTGAGCTACTAAATGACAGCCTAAGAAAAACACTTTACAACGCCTTGAAACTTACTTGTCTAAATGATGACATATTAGAAGCATATCAATATGTTCATCTATTGTATTTCTTGTGAATGGTCTGGTAGGACTAGTTGAGGATGGAATGCAGTTTGGCTCACCACATACTTTAATTATATCAGGTGCGTGCCCTCCTCCAGCACCCTCCGTGTGATACGTATGTATTGTCCTTCCTTTGAATGCTTCTACCGTCTCTTCAAGGCAAGAAGATTCGTTCAAAGTGTCAGTATGTATCAGAATCTGAAATGAAATTAATCTGAGTAAAGATATGAACTATATAATAATAATAATAAGGATCATGATAAACGTTTTGCACTTTAAAAATATTTTTAAATAAATTTGCGATTTTTGTCATTGTCATTTCACCAGTGTTTCTTTTAATCGTAGGTGTGAATTTTTATCAAGCTACACGTACGGTTTTTTCCCCTACTTGAATTTTGGAAATAGTTAAAATTAATTTCAGTTAGTACTTGCAAATGCAAGTTTTTCTAAGCAACCTAGGAGTGTAATTCTTCATTTTTGAAATCTCGCATTTTATAACAGGAAAACAATGTCTTTTGGATATCGAGATGGACAAAAATGCTTTTGTAGGATACATTGATGTTAGCCAAAGGAAAGAACTTTAGATGAACAGCCCCCTAACGAGTCGAATTAGAATTTGTTCAATTAGCTATCTCATTAGTTATTTTATAATTTTCATTTTCATGTGTTTCCTTATCACTCAGTAATTTTCAGCCGTAGACTTCAGAAAGTTGTCCTTCTATTTTTCTCACAACGCTAATACATTTTATTAATTTTTATATGTTTTCTTCAAATCCATCTTGGAACGTTTTAATTAATACATTTAATTATATATATTTTTTCTGGTGTTTTATTTTAATTTAGTTAGTGCTTAATGTGGTTTTTATTTTTTACGTGTTAAAATTTTTAAATGTTGAATTTCTTGAATACCAACATTTAGTTTTTTAGTTTCTTGCGTTACTTTTACTTTTGAGTAATTAATTTTTCTTCAAGTTTTTTTTTAAACTTGGAACGTAGGTATCAAATTTACTTTTAGGCGATTGCCTTTAGAATTTTTCTCTT
>KK113567.1:141684-168449 GCA_000611955.2 Stegodyphus mimosarum | reverse complement strand
TTATTTAAGTATATATATATACATCAGTAAAGACATAAAGTAAGAAATCTAGAAAACCAATTTTACAAAGACCAAAATTTTAAATTCATAAGTAATGAATTTCACAAAATCCAAAAAATTCAAAAAAGAATTTAATCAACGTTAAAGGAAATCAACTAATTCTAATTAAAATCAGTGTTAAAGGTTAAACTAATAAAAGGTTCCAACAAGAAATCGAATAATTTGTCCACACAGATCTCCACAACAAAACACCTGTTAGTTCCTTTGTTCATCACTCCCAAAGCTGGAACTGTAAAATTCCGATAATTCACGAACGCTTTTTCATACAATGCTCATAATTCGAGCACATGTTTGGATGTAAACAAAAATTCTCAATTCTCAAGGAATTCGGAGAGGCGGCATATTGATAGGCAGTTTTTATGTGCATATAACGATAAATGTTTTAATGAAAATATAATCTACGTATAATTTTTTTGAAGGAAATGATTTACTTCTTTATTAAAGCTAATTAATATTTTCTGCAGAAGCGTCATCTGTTTTCTTTAACAGTAAACGCAAATCGTGAACAGTAATTTCCTTCGTATCTTCTCTTTATATATTGAGGAAAAACACATCTTCCATTCATTTTCAACAAATGACATTTGGAATTTACTATATACACCACTGAAACTTCTTCAGCTAGAGGTATTTTTTCCCTAATAAAAAATAAAAATTTTATGAAATATTTTAATTTTTACTACAAAGCGAACAGAATATTTAGTTTTTATTACTTTTTAATTCATTACTTAAATTAAAGAGTAGGAGAATTTTCCACACAATTAAATCATATTTTATTTATCGTCAATTATTTTAAATCATGTTTCCTTATTTTAATTTAAATCCACATTTTTATAAATTTATAACTAATATAAAACGTAGGTAATTTCAATATTAAACATTTAATTACTGACTCAAAAAACTTGATTGAAATTATTTGAAACAAAGTACATAGATTTCATATTAAAGAAATTATTTAGAAAAATATGTATTTATTTTGCAAAAGTTTTCAAGAAAATTGTTAAAAGTACTTTTATACGAACTGCATTGGTTCTTCGTAGAGTTAAGTGTTTAAGTTTTGACATCTTCTTATTATTAACACTGTTAAAAACTTATCAATAATATCTTATATCAATACTTAATATCAATAGCGCCGATAAACTAACTTGTTTAAAGCAAACGCTCAGAAAGTTCAAACATGCAACAGGCATTTGTGTTGTTATAATTTATTCGTTAAAATATCAATATATCAATCTCTGATAAAAATTATAAATACCTGCAAAAATGTTTTCATTTATGTGAAATAATTATTATATGTTGTAGGTACAATGGAAACGACATACTCCAACGACAGCTGTCTTGAAGGGCGAACATTTGCTTCTAACTTCAATATATCACTAATTTTATTTCAGTCCTAGGTACAATGTAAATGGTATTCTCAATATAAGTTTCGTTTCTATTATATGTGGAAATGTTATACCCAAATGGCAGATCTTTTCAAGAGCAAACGTTTGACTATTCTCATTTGCTTTTAACTTCAGTAGATCATTAGTTATGTTCGATCATAGGCACAATGGTATACTCAACATTAGTCGCGTTTCTATGATAGGTACAATGGAAATTGCATTGAAAATGTTAGGGCTTTTCAAGAGCAAATCTTTTGGCTATTCTCATTTACTTTTAACTTCAATACATCATTAGTTATATTCGATCTTATGTACAAGGTGTCTGCAATTAAAAAAACCTATTTCAAAGACGCCTGCAAGCAAAACCAGTGATCAGAAAATCGTGAGATTTTATAGCGGACTTAATGAAGGGATGAGAATTTCTTCCAGCAAAAACAAATCAGTTACAAATAACGTCATCAGAGGTTGAAAACCTATAGTAAAAATGTAAATCTTTGTCGATGTCATGGAGCAGCAGTTCTAAAACCCAGAAACATTCTCGGAGACATTGTTTTCAACGTGCTTGTTACTCACAATCACGATGTGTTTACGATATCGCGCTTTGTTAAAAAAATTATTTTACCAGAACAGTAATTCCGCAGTATCTACTCTACGGAAATCCCGGACTCTGAAGAGGATTCTGAGAGATCCATTGAATGTTTAAAACCTTCATAAAATGAAAACGGTACATGAAGAAAGAGGATCGTTTCTCTTAGTCTTGGAAGAAGAAGAAAACTTGTTTCTGCAGAAGCAGTATAGGAGGTTGCTCTTCAGGTCGTAGAAGATACAGCTTCAAACTTTCAGATTAGCACCACAGTCCGGCGATTAGCACAGATGCTGGATAGACCACATCCATAAGATCTTGCGTAACATCCATAAGGTCTTGTGGAATATCCTCCGATATTATCCTTATAAACTTTCACTAGTGCATCGGCTGCTTTCACATGATTTTGACGTTCGACTCCGGTCCTCAGTTCAGCTTCTTGCTCGCTTTGAGGTCGATTCAGAGTGGCCTTGGAATATCCTCTAGACAGACGAAACGCATTTTCATTTGGACGGTGCAGTGAATACTCATAACTGCCGCATTTGGAATCAGAAAATCCGTGCCCTGTCCTAGAGGTTCCATTTGCATTAATCAAAAGTGATGGTAAGATGTGAATTTTCTGCGTCATTTATTCTCGGCTCGTACATCTTTGAGGAGTTCCACAGGTCCAATTACATGCTCCATCACCGGGCAACGATATGAATCGCTGTTAGACAACGAAATTCTGCAAGCATGTCAGTGCCTTGCAGGCACAATCCTTATGCAAGATGGAGCTCCTCCACACATTTTACAGTGTATTACGAATGTTCTTAAACGTCATTTTACAGAAGAATGTGTCATTAGCCGGCACTTTCAAATTGTGTGCCTTCCCCGATCCCCAGGCCTCAATCCGTACGCTTTTAGGCTTTAGGCACATTTGAACCATCTGCCATGAAAATCCAAGAACTTTACTTGATCTTAAAATCAGCATTTCACGCCACGTGTTGAACATTTCCGGTCGTACAATTCGGTCAGCTGTGGAACATGCTACCTTGCATTTCAGATGGTAGCTGAAAATAATGACCATTATGTGAAACATGTCTTTTTATAACAAATTTGTAAAATTGTATATCTGTAAAGGTGTGACTAAATATGTAATTTATTAGTATTATGCCCTCTGGTGACGCTACTTGCAACGATTTTTTTTTCGCTGAAAAACATTCTCATCTCTTCGTTAAGTCTGCCACAAAATTTCACAGTTTTCTGATCACTCGTTTCGCTTGAAGGCTGCTTTGAAATAGGGTTCCTTAATTATCCTGTATAATGGAAATGGTATACTTAATGTTATTTTATCTAATGAGTCTATGTGTTCTTTTAGGGAGCATATAATGTTGACTCTACGTTGAAGATGAAGTAGAGAATTCTCACTATGTCTTTAAGAATAATTACTACAGAAGAAAGGTTTAAATAATCCCTTTACTTGAACTAAATTTAAACAGATGCACGCACTTCGTGCTCACAAATTACCATCCCTTGTGGCTACGTAATCAAACAGAAAATAAGAATGTAACAAATCACTAGTAAATTAAAATATCTAATAACTGGCTCCTTCTCTTAACTAACCCTAAATTGCCAGCACACGGCAAAGCGATCCTAGAAAAATCAGCATAATTCTAAAAGGTGTCTAATACTGGCTAGAGAGCTAATTTTCAAAGCGCAGCATAAACTCGGAACTAAGTCCGCTACTACTCTTTTCAAACGCTTGAAACGTAGCTTAAATACTGCTTCTGAAACACGCTTAGAATTTGCATCTACGTTTTATAAAGTTACATTGCGGCAAGAAACTGAAATCATAAGGGAAAGGAAAGACGACTAAAAGTAATTTATTGGAATAAATTAAATCCTTGCAACTTCCGTTTCTGTTATAGGTACAATGGAAATTATATACGGAAACGATAGATCTCTTGAAGAGCAAGCGTTTGGCTACTGTCATTTGCTTCCACTTGCTTGCTTGAATTAAATATACAATGTTTATTATTAGACCTTTTCGCTCAGTGTTTACCTTTTTATTAAGCCTCACCAGTACCACCCAGATTTATATCCAGGCAAACGGGCTGGCTACATGATTGTTTATTGTGGTTTTGCTCATGAACGTACGTGGATCCAAAAAAAAGTGACAAGCATCATCACTTGAAAAGTAGTTACTGTGGAGGGAAAATGCAGATGTGTACGCAGATGGCATTACATTTCTAGCAGTGGTTGTGCGGGTCGGTAGAGTAAATTGGCAGACACATCAGAGCGATTGAAATGGCAAGACTTTTAGAAAAGTGGTCTCGCTTGGAGGTGTGGGCCATGATTCGTTGCCCTGATCGAGTGTCTGGAAGATGGCCATACCGTTACTTCCGATCGTTATTGTGCCACTTAGACAAGATTACGTGAAGCCATCCGACACAAGGCATACTGGGTGATGGCGTCCTTCTCCTGCATGGCAATGCTCGGCCTCATAATGTTTGCCAAACTCAAGAATCGTTGCAAAATGTTAAGTCTGGAGTCCCCCCTATACATCCCAGATTTAGCATCCAGTAACGATTTTCTTTTTCAGAAACTGAAAGAACATTTATCTGGAATAAGGTTCCCTTTAGTCAGCGATATAAAAACAGTTACCGAGGACACGCTCAGTGGGCAGGAATGTGATTTCTTTCAAACCGGGTTAAACAAGTTGGTCCTGCGTTCAGAAAAATGCCTAAATAGATTTGTTGATTATGTGGTAAAATGATAGGCAAGTATGCTTCATAATTCTTTTTTGTATTTTCTGGCTATTGTTAATAAATAATATTTTATTACCCTTGCAAACTTTCTTCTTTGGATCCACCCTCGTATAAAACGAATACGAGCAGCTTCTCTCGAATGTCCTCTACGAAAGAATCCTCATACTTAAGCCTATAGCCCTAGTGTACTTCGGTACATTCAAACAACCTAACCAAACATTACGTTCAAACAATATGAATTGAATGCTGTTGAGTTTTGTCAATTACCATGAAGCTCTTGTCTATAATATGTCTGCAATGTACAATATAATATACTCTTATCTTAAATAATGCCGGCAAGCTTGTCTTGTAAAACACAAGCTTGCCGTTAATGGCAAACTTAAATATTAATGTAAGATTGTTAACCCCCACATTAAAAGTCAAAATAAATTTCTTTAAATTACAATGTTGTCTTAGAAAATTATTGCCAATTATTATAGTTATACATTTCCTTTTATGCATTTTGTGGGTCAAGAGCATTTTTACAAATTTAGAAGAAAGTAACTTATTTTCATAAAATATTATAATGGTCAAATTTTCAAGCTTTAAACAATTAAATTTATCTTAGCTTTTAAGTTAGATTGTTTTATGATAAAGCTATACAAATTTTATAAAAATTTGATAACATTCCCTGTACAGATTGTATAAAGCATTATCTTTAAATCATAAAGGCGCTTTAATAAAATTTAAGGGAAAAATTCAAAATGGAAACGTTTTGAGCTATTTCTTTTAAAGTATCAATATTCAGTGCTAGAATATACTTTACTTGAATATCATAGTCTTCTGCAACTCTGAGAGCAGTGTCAATAATTGCAGGAGTAGCTCCCCAGTCTTCGTGAATTTTTAACCTTTGTTAAAAACAATGATAGGTGTTAGTCACTAAAAACATAAAATAAGGCTGACTAGATACATTTTTCAGAAAATGAAGGAAATATACACTCTATAACAAAGAAATCAATGCACCAAGAATGAATCATCCGATTGCTTAAATTTCGTATGCGTAAATATTTTGACCAAATATGCAAATGATTAAAATTTGGGGTCCAATGAATGAATAGTGCGATCTTCAACGCATCGAGATGTAAGGCGCTGTTCTTGAACTGTTGTTAAAAATTTCTGTTGCATTGCGATTTAGGGTACCTTTCAACGACTGCAAAACTTCCTCCCCGTAGGATTCGAGCTCATTAACGAGCAATTGTCAGAGTTTGCAAAACGTCGTATCATTAGATTTAAGTCTTGCCATTTAAAGAGGCAGGTTGGGCTAATCGGAGAGTCATACGAGTCGAAGCGATGTGGCGATTAGAAGATGCTGGAGAGAATGAGCGGACAATCGCAGATTTCAGCGTCATGATGGTAGCTGTCGACCTAGGGCCACAATAGATCGGGAGGACAGAGAGATTGCCAGATCAGCTGTCACAGAGCCTGATTCATCGCTATCAATCATCAGACATGCATCGCACAGGAGTGTCCACCATGACCATTTGCAGGCGACTGATTCAGCGAAATCTACGCTCGTACCTACCGTTACGCCACCTGTCACTCGCGCCTGTACAGTGTCGAGCCAGATTACAGTAGTGCTTGGCTCAATCATGATGGATGATGCTGACAGTCTTTAGCGACGAATCCCGCTTCCAACTGTGTCGTGACGATCAAGAGCAGCGTATCGATCCTGCTTTCACACATGCCACACAGACCCTCAACCAAGAGTTATGGTCTGGGGTGACATTTTCCTTGATAGCCAGACC
The DNA here is from genome assembly GCA_000611955.2 of Stegodyphus mimosarum. Lineage (NCBI taxonomy): Eukaryota > Metazoa > Arthropoda > Arachnida > Araneae > Eresidae > Stegodyphus > Stegodyphus mimosarum. The sequence continues at coordinate 161,893 of KK113567.1, read as the reverse complement.
CCTTTGGTCGTCATTAGAAGCACACTTACAGCACAGCGGTACGTCGACAACATTCTGCGACCTGTTTTGCTACCGTTCCTTTTGCAGTACCCTGGCCTTATTTTTCAGCAAGATAACGCCATACCGCATGTTGCTATGAACTGTCTTTTAACTTGTCAAATCCTTCCTTGGCCAGCCAGATCTCTGTCCCACCGAGCATGTCTGGGATATGATGGGAAGACGACTGCATCTACCAAGGAATTGTGACGACCTAGCGCGATAATTGGAGCCCATTTGGCATGGAATACCACAGGAGTTCATCAGGGAGATTTATCAGCCTATGCCATGCCGTGTGGCAGCTTGCATCCAGGGTGGACTTGGGGCAACACTTTATTGAGCTCGTTACTTTGTAACTATGTAACTCTAAAATAAATCATTTAATTATTCAGAAATTTTAATCATTTTCTAACCTGTACAATAGCTTCCTATCCACCAATTTTTGTCTCCATCGGAAAACTCCTTCATTGTGCGTCTTTTTTTGTTGTTGTTGTTATAGAGTGTATTTTTTAATATCTTCGCATTTGAAACAATAATCAGCAATATTAATTTCTGTTTTTTTACATATATAGTTACGGCAAAATCGTCTAATGGTGCGCTGAAGTGTATTAATCGCCTCGGTATATAAAGACTGAAAATAATTACGTCATCAGTTTTTATTTTCTTAAAACGAATTAACTAGGCGAATTAAGTTTTTCGGCTGGTATTCAAAATTAACAGAAAGCACTATAACAATATTAATTAAATCACACTCGGACGGTTTTTTCCATCACTTGGAAACAAATTCTGTTACGGTTATTTGGTCAATGTAATTTTTTGTAGTTTCAATCAGTTCATTGCAATCTTATATTTTAATAATATTTTACATCACATTTATGTATTTCATATGCCCAATACTACCATTTCTATTGCTTTACTTGTGATAAATTTGTAGTTGCTAAAGAGTTACTTCAGTTATGGTATAAACGACAAAACAAGACATATCTAAGTAATGATTCTTCCGTAGGCTCTAGTGGAATCGGCAACTTCTGGAGTTGGACTCTAGTCTATCAGGGATATATGGAGCCAGATATGTTACTGTCTATTTAAAGCAAAGACATAACTTAGTTTTATAATTTCATATGTCATGCCTTTGATTTCATATTTCATGTTATTTTACAGCTATATGTTAGATAAAGTTAGTCATAATTCCAAGCAGAATGTTTTATTTCTTGAAGATAAGGAATTATGTCAATCGCTCTTAGGACATTACAGTTTTATTTAAAACCAGTACCAAATGGCAAAACGCAGTTTTCTTTCGCTTTAACTTTCACAATTATCCTACGTCTCTTCCGTACGAGCTTTATGGCGCTCGTGAAGATTTGCAGGAGGAAAATGCAGGCTTATTTATAGCATTACAAGACTATAAAATATCACCAAGCAGTAAACTGAAACATCATAATGTATCGCTAGAAAAACGCTGTCCAAATCATTATTCTCTTTCCAGTAAATTTCTTTCCTTTCTTTTGAATGGGTATCCAGGTCTTTCATTTGTTTCTGGATCACTTTTCTTGGCAAGTTAATCTCTGACGAAGGCTAAAGAGATGTATTCTAAAAAAGAATACTCAGACACTTTCTTTAAAACCAGAAGGAAAATGAAAGAGAAACAACCTAATAAAACAATTAAAATTAGGCAAGAAAAGCAATAGACTTTTATAAAAGGTGTTGCAGATATATACAGGTTTCTCAAAAAAGGGAATTTTAAAAAACTATGCTAGCAGCACAACCATTTTATATCAAAAGCAATGGGAAGAGTTATAAGGTATTTCTCCCGCCTGCTTAGCAGGAACGCTTTCGTGATGTAACGGGGTGTAACGGTCAGCACACTCGGCTCGTAATCGAGAGGTCCGAGGTTAGAGTCCCGATGAGGGCGTTGCTCATTTTTCATTGTCTCCTGCTTCGAAATACCCTAATGACCCTATAGTGGCGCCTGAACAAAAAAAGGTGTTGGATGATGATTGTCCACCACCAGGATTTGGCGATTGAGTTTCCTAATCCCAAGTCTCCCTTTAAAAAGGGTAGTATATAAGGTATTTCACCCACCTTCTTAGCATGCCTTGGTGGTTTAATGGGTCAGCCCAGTCGGTGCGTATTCTAGAGGTTTTAGGTTGGAGAACACTGCTCATTTTTCGTGTCTACTGTTTCGAAATTATCTAAGGACTCTACTAGGGTAAAGTTAAAAAAGCAAACCTAGCGCCATCTGTCGAAGTGAATAATAAGAAAATATGAGAAAGCAATATTTTAGAATTCTGTAAGTGCTGGGGAAACATGGATCCGAATTAACGTTATCAACTAATAACCATAAATTTTTGTAGATGGTACAAGTAACTGATAAGTGAAGGCCAGTACAGCTCGATGCCTGAAGATGCTTTAGCTTCTAACCTTCCTAGAGTTCAAACAGCTATTAAGTCATTTCACGTACACACAATTAAGCTTTAAAATCGCTCGTTCCAGCCATTCCTAACAGTGCTAAGTTTTATGTTCTTCTCAAAATTGGAATTCCTGTTCTCGCTATAATTTCTGTCATCCTACCTCTCAGCCAAATATACGGTTTCTGTATCTTTCCCATTGCATATTTTATGCTTTTCTCAAAAGTGACAAAATTTCAATTCCATTTAGTCTTATAGTTTCTAATCTAGAATCATACCTTTTAGCCAAATATTTATTTTCTATATTTTTCCTTCCTTTCGAACAATATTTATTGTGCAAAATGTATCGATGAACTTAAAGATATTTCTCTACAGCATCCCCTTGGTTTCCTTAAATGTTAAATCACTGTTACTAATTTTTCACTTGGGGCCTTAAAATATTTTGAAAGTATGTTGAAAACGTAAGGAACTTAAACGTTAAACTCTGGCTTCGTAAAGAAAGCCAAGCAATTATGGACTCATCATAAATTTTCCAATAAAATTACATCAGCCAGGAAGAAGGTTAAAAACAAACCTTTTTAAACTTTTTACTATTTCTTAAATCTAATGCATCTACAGATCTCGTGTAAAAATAGATCTCCTTGGTTCGGAATTAAGAAAACACAAATACATACTAACTTAAGTACTTAAGTATGCAAAATTATGAAATTCACAAGATAATGTCCCCTTGTAAATTTTGTCTTAGGCCTAGGAATCACACGACCAAACACAACAAGTAAATGCTAAAGCCGATTAAAGCCAATTTAGAAACTGAGTCGGTGCCAAAACCTCACTGCTAAATTCAAGTCATTTGTTCTCACATACATTAAATGCTTTGCATCATGGTGGAAGCTGACGAAAGTAGAGGTGATATTATAGTCAAAATAATAAGACAGCGAATTAATAAACATAAAGCCCCTCAAGAGAATTTCAAGAAAATATATCTGAAAAACTGTGCTTTCAAATTTGGATTCTCTACGTTGATGACATATCAGAGCTTTTTGACGGTAATAATTATTTAAGCAATATTTTATTCGCTAGGGATTTGAATGATACAGCCATCCAGTTTATTTTAGAAATTCTTCCCGTTCCTTGATATTCTAGTTATTCCCAACGAATTTGATTTCAGCACTACTGTTTACCGTAAAAGTTTTTATCATTTTAGCCTCCTGATGCTAAATCCTGCAAATGCACTACGTAAAAAAAGACTTCATTTTACTGTCATATATACAGTGTTTTCAAAGTTTTCCCAATATCTGCCTTCTCTTTCTCTGCTCCATTGGAAATAAGTTGCAATTTACGCAGGATTTCCTCCAAATATCATTGATAAAGTCTTTAAAATTATTTGTCTTGCCATCAAAAAATTTCACTTCTAGAAATGAGCATAAATAAGGTTATCATTATTCTACTTCATAGTTCTATATGTTACTCTAGATCTGCCGGTTTAGGTTTGCAGTTGTCCTCAGTTCCCTTATTGGACGAAAACACACGTCCACATAGGTGACATCAGTGTTTGATTTTCAGCAAAGCCAGGATATTAACCGGATAGATTGGCCAGTCTAGATCTCAAGACACATACTCCGTAGAACACGTTTAATATACCGTAGGGATGGCGATTACAACTCGCCTTTCTCCTCCCAGAGCTGTCTAAAACCTGAAAACACCATTGTTGCAGGGATGAGACCAACGATTATAGAGATTCATAAACTGTTTCAGGTGCACTGTGAAGTAATGTTGGGAGAGCTGTGTGATTGCTTGCCGCTACTGTTCCAGACCTGTCTGCGCCTATGAGTATTACTCATGATCATCCGTGCATACTGCGACAGTAGCATGGTGCACAAACATACATATATTTGTTCAAAACAAAGTTATGTCAAATGGCATTTTATTCTCTGAGACAAAGGTTGCATTTGCACCCTGAAACTCAAAATATAGCATACATGCAACTGTAACTATAATATAGAACAGTAGCTGCTAGTGTAGAATAAACATAATAATTAAATGAATGGAATAAATAATTACAAAACCAAATCCAATTTTGCTCCGCGAGCCGCAAAAAATCAGGGCTATGTTTATGAAATTCAAATCACATTCACACTGGGATAAAGAATTGGTAAACAATACATTTAGTTAGCATTACAAAAAGCATCAAAAAACAAATGGTAATAGAATCTTGTTTCAATTTCTCTTGGAATTCAACTTGTTTAAAAATTAAATTACAAAGTGATTTACAGGCAGGGCTAGGATCAGACTGTCGAATGAGAAAGTTAGTTTGTTTTAGTTTAATTTAATTTAATTTAATTTAATTTTTATTTTTTGATGTTTAATTCGCATATATTTGTGCATTTATCAGTTCAGAAACAGACTGATTCTTTTATTTCTCTTGATGTGTTACTCCCTTGTTCAAGCCGTGCCGGGAGATGTAAAATCTTTTTTAATTTAATTTTTACACAAGCCGAAATCTACGTAAAATTGAAACAGGACACGATTATTAGCTAATTTAATAATGGTATATTACATTTGAAAATATATGTATTGTTTACCAACTATTTGTTCCAATATGAATATGGTTTGAATTTCTTTTTGGTTTAAATTATATTACTTATAAATATTAGATTATATATGTAAAATATAATAAAATACGATAGCTGCTTTAAAAATAATTGGTGATCTCAAAACTAACATTCTAGATTTGGTGCTCTCCCCATAAATTAATCTCTTCTTCCAAATTCGAGATCTCTCTACGTTATATAACGCTACTTGAAAAGGGCAACTAAAGCTAATATTAACGAATCATAACTTGTCTCCACAATTGCATCTATCTAGTATAAATAACGCTTGGTGAATTAATTATGCCATTAGTCTTCTTCATTCCATTCCTTTCCTAGCTTCCGCCTTGCAAACATCTCTATGTTGCTATGCCCTCCTTTGTTTTTATTCTAAGATAATATAACGTTCATATAAAAATATTGTAAATGCTTATGGTCTAGAAATGTCTTATCTTCTAAGAAATGTTTTGATATTATGTGAGAAAATAAAGATTGGTGATTTACAAAAATCCAGTTCTGTTATCGTCATCGGTATACCTAAACCATCAGCCATGACGGATATCGAAAGCTGTTAAGAGTTCCAGTGTCTTCTTCTGCGCAATCACAATATGACATATATATAATAATTTCTGAAGCGCAGAAGAGAATTCAGCTTGCGGTCGCCATCGTGACCGAGGAACGGATATTTTGATGCGCAGTTAACACGGGTACCTTTAGCAGCTTTCGTTAGTCGAGTGGAAAGATGGAAGAAGATGTTGACACCATCAAAGTTCAGCTAATTATCATATTTATTTCTAGACATATTACATTTATTCTTCGTAGACATTATACTTTTTGATCATAAACACTTACAATAATTTCTCATATACAGAGATTAACGGGGGCGACATCATTTTAGACGAGGAAGCAAAGCGAAGAGCTAATAGCAAGGTGGAAGACAGCAGAAGAAGGTGACGCAATTAGATAGCCAGAGTATTTATACCAGAGTAGGTGAGATTCTAGAGACAAGCTATGATTGGTTAGTATTAGTTTTGGTTGCACTTTTCAAGCAGCGTTACGTAAAGTAGAAAAATCTCGAATTCGGGAGAACAGATAAAATTAGGGGGAGATCACCAAATTTAGAATGTTGTTTTTGAGATCACCAATTAGTTTTTAAAGCAGCTATCGTATGTTCTTATATCTCACATATCCCTCCCCCTTCAAAAGAAAGGTTGGAAGAGCAGGTGACATAAAAGGATCGGCGAAGCAATAGATTTTTAGTATATGAAGCAGGACATGAAGAAACATCAAGGACATAGCCGTTACGTTTGCTTATGCCCCGTCGTTTTTCATGACCTTTCTCATACATAGATTATATAACTTAAAGAATTAATTTACAATTATTGCAACAACAATATAATTTCTAAATAAACTAACTAATAAATGAAGACAAAACTTAAGATAAATATAGTTTTAGGACTCCTTTAGTCCTTTTTGAAAAAAACGTCCAATATCTTTTTGAAAAGTTGAAATGAAATGTTTATAAATTCTGTTAACATTCCACCAGCGTTACGTAACGCAGATAAATCTCGAATTCGGGAGAACAGATGAATTTGGGAGGAGATCGCCAAATTTAGAATCTTAATTTCGAGATCGCCAATTAGTTTATAAAGCAGCTCTCGTATTTTCTTATATCTTATATGTATATATATATATTATGTTTATTACAAACTTCATTCAAATCTATCAATCAGTTACAAGGTTTAAATTTTTTTAGTTTGTATTATATATATATATCTACCTATGTCTACAACAAATTTCATAAAAATCTGTCAATAAGTTCAGGAGATGATCGTCTAAATATGACAGTTCTTTTACTTTTAACTTAAGCATCAGTGTCTATATAAGATTAAAAGCAAGCATTTTAAAACTGCCAAAAAGAGAAAAAGAAAAAGAATAGAAGTTGTAGTCTTTGAATAATAGGCAGTATATTAAATCACCTTGGTTACCTTTAGTAGCAGCACTGCTTTAACATAATCAATTTTGTCTGATTTTACTGTTTTTACTAATTCATGTTTTTGGAATAATTATTTACGTATTCAGAAGCAGTATGAGTTATACACCTTATCTAGTTCTCCTAACTTTATCTTTCTGCGAATAATTTGGCTTACTGTGCACATCAGTTTTATAGCATTCTTGAGCAGTTCCTACACAGAAATATGTTTTGGATTTCATCGACCTTCTCGGATGATCCAAAACTGTAAAATCTTTTATTATAAAATTACATTCATTTCCTGGTAGACAAACAAATTACAAATATCATTTGTTAAAAGAAGTAAATGCATGATTACATAAGCATGACTAAAAGGAAAGCTTACTAAACATCTTTAAATTCTTTCTTCCTTCCCAGTAATCTAATTACTTTATTTTGCATACAATTTATACCTTTGAGAACTTAAAAAGATACCTTCATAACGGATTTTACCCAATTGCTCCTGCTTCTATTTGCTCCACCAAAGCAGCCGACAGATTATCGCTTTCGGATGTACTTCCTTTTCCTAAACAAAACATAAAATTTTATAGTGACTACTGCACACATGTGAGCAATTTATTCATGCAGCGTGATAAAACTGTGAGTAATTTTATAAATACCTGTAATTAAGAATTAAAACGGTTCGAGTTTCTAACTTTAAACTGAGAACTAACGTGGAAAGCTACTTTCCGTCTATAGTTGAAATGAATATTTCTCGATTTATGCGAATGATTAACCTGTTGATGCGAAATTTTTATGCTACACGAAAGCATAACATAGACATTATACAACATTTACAAATGGGAATTTTCAGTCAAAGGTTCAAATACTGTTTTCTTGACAGACAATTTATTTCTAAAATTCCTGTCATTCCACGTTTTAATTCTATATATATAAAGAAGAAAATCTGTTTGTTTGTCCTCTAATAACTCAGTCACTACTATAGCCATCGTCGCGAAACTTTCTACCATTCTTTTCTGGGTCCTGGAAAAGGTCGACGTCCACTTTTTTCCAAATAAAAATAGCTAGAATCAGAGATTTTAATTAAAAACTCGGAAAAACCATACTTTTCGCCCTCATTTTTCCGAGTGGCTAGGAGATGAAAATACGCTTTATTTCGGCAATTGTTGCCACTGCTCGCTTTCAAATCGTAGAGATTGTAAATAAAAATTTTCCAAGTTTTACGATGAAATAAAAATAACACTGCCAAACATTAAATACGTTATTCCCGATTCCAAACCGAAATACTAATTAAGAACTCTGAAAGCGATAATTTTCGCACTCATTTTTTCGAGTGGCAACAGTGTCGCGCGTTGGAGACAAAATTCCTTTATTTCAAAAAGTGTTGCTACTGCTCGCTTTCAAATCGCAGAGTTTGTTAATCACAAATTTGAAAATTTTACACTATCTGTATATATAAAGAAGAATGTCTGTCTGTGTGTTTGTTTGTTTGTTTATTTGCTTTATTGTTTTCGAATCAATTATGATAAATTTTTTGCCACATTTAATCGACTAAAATTGAATATAGGTGAAATATTGGATGAACTGGAGCTTTTACGACTATTTCATGAGAAAGACGAAAATCATTAAAAACTGCCTGCCATTGGGGCTGATATAATGAGAGAGAATTAGATTATTTTTCTGTCGAAATTTTTTATGTGGGTTCCATATCGCATCAGACTGAAAAACGTATGACTATGAATCGTATCTTCTTGCACCGTTGTTAAAGAAGGATTACAGCGGTATTGTTCTCTCTGTTGTTAGATGCATTACTCTTAATCTAACTTAACTGACATTAGGTACTTTCGCTAGTTAATGATAAACATCAGATCAAGTTTCGAAAAATTATGCAACGGCTCTCTTCCTGCAGCCTACACCTTTGTCAAGTATAAGTTCTCATACTGCATAAATTTAATGAAATCTTATATCCTGTGAATATGAATGACTCCATTTGTGAACTTTATAAACTGTAATAACCTTTTATAACCGTATAACCTTTTGGGCACCTCTTTAACACTATTATTCCAGAACATTATAACATTGTGCTCCCAAAACTTACTATATTTATCTCATTATGTTTATACTAGTATGTATACTTATGACGTTTACCTATTATTTTTGTTACACTCAAAAAGATGTTCGATTTAATTTGTGAATTTCGAATTGTATTGAAACTCTATTGTAATCTCTTTAGATCCTAAATCATTATTTTTAATAAATACTGGATGCAGGGCGTACGGTGGGATTGCACGATGTACCGTAATAGGTAAACTCCAGATCCTTTGGATAGATTCAGTTGCTAATTTCCTCAATCTTTCTTTGTAAATTCTTATAAAACCTGCAATTTTTTTAATAGTTAGTGTGAGAAGAAATTACTAGCTGACCCATGCCACATCCCCGGTGTCTCTCATTCTTTTACATGTACTTGTATCTATTTCTAAAATAAATAGATTTAAAGTTTGTTAATAACATATTTTCTTTTCTTCTGTTATTTCAATCCCTGGCCGAACTACCAGCGTTCAGCGATTTTGCCGCTCGGCCACTTGTGGGTGCTTTATATACAAATTCATATTATAATGGCAACTTCATTTCATATAGCCCACCAGTAGCGAGTAGGACAAAACTCCTGTTCAAAATTCCACAAATGGGCAGGCTGTGAGGTTCTTTTCCAATTTTCCCCGTATGTAATTTGAGTACAATCCATTTCTATGAAAGAATAGCTTCCATGAAGACATTTACTACCTTAGACGTTAGCTTTCCCGCAATCGATTAACCACATGCACATATTACGCAAGAGCTGCCTGTATCTTATAGTCAACAAGAAGTCATTTTATAAAGTATTTTTTCCTCCTTCTCTCTTCATGCCTTGCTGGTGTAAAGGTAGTACAGTCGGCGCGTATTCAAGAGGCCCAGATGAGAGTCCCGGCGAGAGCATTGCTCCTTTTCCATGTTCCTGCTTCAAAATAACCTAATGCATCTACAATAGCGCCCGAACAAAAAGGTAGTGAATGATGATCTTTCACCACCAGGATTTGGTGATTGGCTCCCCTAACCCCCGGTCGCCCTTTAAAGGGACACTTTCTCCCTACGTTTTGCATGCCTTCGTGGTGTAACGGTAGCACATTCGGGGAGTATTCGAGGGCTCAAGGTTTGAGTACCGGCGAGAGCATTGCTCATTTCTCACGGCTCCCAGCATCAAAATAACCTAATGGCTTCACAATTTAATAACTGAATCTGAGCTTACACATAAATTACTTCTTTTCTAAAGAAGATTCTTGTTGAGATTTGGTCTGTCATCAGTAAACTACAAAATTATTCGTAACTGAACAAAATAATATAACGTTTAATGATACATTAGATTTTATAAACTGAAAACCACTTGCTGGTATTTTTAAAATTAATTTTCTGTTCTTAAAAATAACATGAATAATTTATAAAGAAAATTCCTGTTTGCTTTAATTTTAGTAGCAGGTATTTAATTTACGTAAACAAACTCGAATTTTTTTTTAATAATACTTACTTATCCTTACGACATCTTAAATCTACCTTGCTTGAAAGTAAGAGTTATTAATCAATATATAATTCTCTCGAACTAAGCATATGAGCTAATATGTTTAAGAAAAAAAAACATGCACTAATTAGCTACGAAACAAATACAGAAATTGTAACTCACCTGTAAATCCGAAATTCATTGGGAAGCAATCAGTACTTTCAATCATAGCCCTGAAAGGAAAAGGAACATTACATCAGATAAATTATATTTCAGAAAACCATAGTCTCCAATTTTGTGGAAAGTAATTTTTTCGCTTGAAACTATCCTTAAAAGTGAAATATTAATGTGTAGATAAGCTAGAGTAAAATTATATTTTAACACTTTGACTGCCGTGTCAGCCGTATTCTTCAAAATTTCTTATCAGGTCGCGTCATTCGTTATTCGGGTGACAGTTCTTAAAGTACTTAAAAGGTAAATTAGGTGTTTGAAAAAATAATTGTTCATTGTTGAAAGAAAGAATAGAAAATGATTGTTGCCAACAGCTAAATTCATTTCGTTCACTAAACGGAATTATGCTTTTTTCCGTATCAAATTTTAGTTCTTCCTGAAAAATCAATTCTAATAAAACATGATCAATAAAAGCTACACCACATTTATTAATCCTACATTTATCAGTATTCGAATCAGAATCTGAAGATGTAATTTTGGTAATAATTACCTTTCTCGACTGTTCCTCGTGACTACTATTCGAAATTTTGTAAGCCTCGTAACAGGTTCTTCTTTACTACTATATGATTCACTTAAAAGTTACTCTTTCTTTTTTTCTTTTATTTTTGCAAAAAACTGGGTAACAATTTTAACACAAAAAATTTCAACCATTTGTCACTATAGGAAAAATATTTAGAAAAAAGAAATAATTTTCTAATATCATACTCTTTCATACACACTTAGTTCTTGAGAAAAGATTTTAAACTAAATGCATGTTCCAAAATGTTTCGTTCTAGACGTTTTAAACTCCTGAGATCGGACTCATGGCATAGCAGCTCTCGTGACCTAAAGGAAATTTTCTTACAAACTCCCGTGGCAATCAATGTGTTCAAGATTTAAAGATTTCGTCATTAGTAGCAAGAATAATATACATCCATTCATTCTCGAAGAAAAAAAGCACGTGATTTTAAAAGTGCAATTCACAAACGCTAATCTTTATTTGTTAAAGCAATGCGTAAAAATCGCTTTTGTATTAATGGAATCATTGGTATGAATGGCCTCATTACTAAATCATACATTAGTCAGTTTTCGTAAAACTGAACAGTTGCGAAATGCCCAGCTGCGGTAAGATAGCTTCCCCTTCAAAGTGGTTTTAGGATTGCCAGAAAGACGCAGGGAATGCATGGTTGCCATATTTGGCGCAAAATCGCCCATTGGAGACTAATTTGGCGATATGCCATAGACGGATCTAGAACTTTTCTAGAACTCATTATTGGCGGTTTTCCTCGAGAATGTTCTCGAAGGTAGTATAAAGCCATATATATCCTGCCTGTACGAAGAGGGAGTACTATCTTAAGTTCAGTAGTAGTGTCTTCAGTTTAGAGATTAGCTCAGAGCCATCGACCGAGTCGGGAGCAGTATTTTAGTGCTTTGCCATGAAGCTATCTTCACCGTTATAGCCTGAAGGCTGTGCTGCTGATTGTTTCATCGTGTAGTAGTAAGACTGTAAACATGTTTTTGCAACAGTCCTGTGTAATACTAGCGAATGAATTGTGTTTGGATTCTTCATTAAGTGTTATCGTCAATTATTCCAAATCCACGAACCCGTAGAACATAACAGTATGTTTCACTTTTTATTCGCCTTTTAGCTAGAGTTGTTACAGTGAACAAGGACACGTTGCAGTATTAAGTGATTGTGACATATGGTAATGCTTTGACTGTTGGTGTATGGCTGTAGCACACGTAAACTAGTGATGCATTATTGCTGATGCTCATCTTTACGTTCTTTCGTTATAATAGGAAAATTAGATTCCTGATTTTCCTACATTTCTATTTCTTCATTCATGAAGGAGTACCTTATATTTTTATGCAACAACTATGTTCATTTTACTTAACTTACAAGGTCAGTCCAGTCAGAACTATTGCTATATGTATGATTCCATCACGCAAAGACGATATTATGAGTAGATGAAACAGGATAATACCAATGGAAAATCAAATCTTCAAAACGGAAAAATAATAATACACGGCAACACCAGCTAGACTCACTACATTGCCTCAGATTATTTACCATTTCGAATGAATGCATTCATAACCGAAGCTGCTGCATATGTGATAGTGCAAGTCCTTTCAGGAGATTTTCATTTTCGGGAGCTTCATGTAGAAACCAAACGTTTTCTGTACTTTCTCATAATAAATAGAAAGAATGTTGCATTAAAATCATGCCTCCCCAATTTCACGGCCTCACGTGATTTTTCCTATGTTCCACGTAAACACGAATCACTTTTTTTTTCAAATTGTCTTTCAGGAAGGCATCACTCTCCTGAGGTAGACACATGTGCTGTGTGCTTTGCCATAAATAAACAAACGAATAAGGAATGTCATGGCCTTACGATCGCTCAATCCATGGTCTCAATTATTAGCCAGATCATTCTGGGCATTCACTAGTTGCAGCAGGTACAGGTAGAAGTAGGCAGGGTACCAGAATTTCACCATTGGTTTTAGTCCAGTTGCATTAATTGTTTAGTTCCGCGCCAGTTTCAAAAGAGAACACCCGCAACTCTAATAGAAGTGGCCGCCGATCCTGTCGACTTAATAAAACTTTACAGCATTATTGTCATTGAAGCAACCTTTTCTTACCGTAAGACAGTTCCAGCGGATTAGACGGTTTTGATTGATGTTCCAAAAAAAAACTATTTTACAGGTTTACGTATACTTTTTATGACAATTACCAGAGCTAATATTAAATATGTGCTGTTGATTTTACTTATTATATAAACGTTGTTAATATATATTAACGTTATATGACAGGTGATAGTTATGCACTACATAATCTGTATACAGTTATAAGGTATTTCTTCCGCCTTCTTCGCATGCCTTCGTGGTGTAGTGGTCAGCACGCTCGGTGCGTAACCGAGAGATCTGTGGCTCGATTCGTGGCGAAGGCATCACTCTTGCTTATTTTTCATGTCCCCTGCTTGGAAATAACCTAATGTCTCTACACTGGCGCCCGAACTAAAAAGGTAATGGATGATGCTTCTCCACCACCGGGATTTGGCGATTGGGTTCCCCTAAAACCTCAGTCGCCCTTTAAAAGAGGAAGTATATAAGATATTTCTCCCGCCTTCTTCTAATGCCTTCGTGGTGTAGTGGTCAGCACGCTCGGCGCGTAACCGAGAGGTCCGGGGTTTGATTCCCGGCGAAGGCGTTGCTTATTTTTCATCTCTCTTGCTTCGAAATAACCTAATGTATCTACACAGTTATAAAATGTAAGCATAGTTACAAAATACTGAGTTTTTAATATAGGAAAAATAAAATGAATAAAAATAAAAACTACAGTATTCAGTATAGAAATACGAATACAACGCAATATCGTTTACAATTCTGTGGTATTTAGAAATATAATGCAATGATATTCTGCAGCGAAAACTATGGAAATCTAAGGTAAAAAAAAAGAATACATAATAATACTGTTCTATAAGATACTATTCGCTTTTAAATACTGTATATTTTTACACTATAACACTGATATGCAGAATACTGAATATTTAATATTGGTACAAAATTATACTAATATTCGGCATTCACGATTTTGGGTATTCTATTTTGTATCAATATTCTGCATTTGTATGTCAAGAGTGTCACATACAGTAGCAATATCATATACTCTTTTTTCCCCACTAAATTCTTATGTTTTCATTATAGAATATTTTAGCATTGTATTCCAAATGTTTCAGAATTGTAAACGATAACTATACTGCGCTGTATTTGTATACCTATATTCAGTACTAGTTTATGTTTTTTATTTATTTGTTTCTATATTAAGAACTGAGCATTTTGTAGCACCCCGGGGGTGGTCCGTGGATATCCCACACCTTTTTCCCTTACCTTAGCCTCTGGAGAGGACTTTCATTTCGCCGTGTATTTTAAGTACCCCATATCGCACAGACACTATACTCTTAGAAACATGTATGTCTTCTCCAGGATTCGAAAGCAAACCCATTTCTACGGCTACTTTCAGAGTCACTACCAACGCTGTGCGGCAATAAATTGCAGCAGCATGTGCGATTAGAAATGCTAATGTTGTTGTTGCAGCTGCAGTTCAGTGCTTTGCTGGCTGATGGTATAAGGTGGAGCACGTGACGTCTTTTTTGAAATGTAAAATAAAGTTTAAATTTAAATACACCTTTTCACTCTAAAATATAACTTAATGCACTATATTTACATCAAACGTTTAGTTACACCGAAATATACTTTTAACCAATTTGATCGTTTTATTTGAAAAACTGTCTAATTTCACTTTGGAATGTTTATTTACAACGGAATTTTCTCATCCGAATGTATACTAAGGCATGAAAGTAAGTGTCAATCCATGGGGTTCGTTGTTTAATTTAAATATGATAAGAGTTTCTAATGCTTATATTATATTTATGACAAAGCATACTGAAACTTTTAATGAGCGAATTTAATTTTAGTTAATATTCGGAGCTAATATTAATTATTCGAACATTATTAACGAATATTAGTTAATTTATAACGTATTTTATCCCTCCTTTCTGTGTGTCGTTCTAGTGTAATTGGAAACATACTTGACACGTATTCGAGAGGTCCAGGATTCGAGTCCCGGCGAGGGTATTACTCATTAGTCACTCCTTTTGCTTCTATAAATTCTAACGACTACACAAAATTATATGAAACATCAATTTTTAAAATAAATTAATAATGAATAATACACCTGAACGAAAGATTAAAATTTCTCACTTACTTTAACAAATATGTCTTAAATTATAAATTTACGCCTGGGAAAGGAACATAGCTACTATTCATTTCTGATACGGTTGACAGTTTTCTATAAAATTCTTCCTCGCTTCTGTTATTCATTCATCTCATGTTAAAGGTTAAATGTAAATCAATGTTAGAGAAAAAAGCTCCATCAATTTACATACCATTTGCACTTCCACGATAAAATTACGCATTCAAAGTTCTCCCTCCAGTCAGCTATTCAAAACATTTTACTTTCGAAATTATTTACTTTTCGCATGTAAAACGCAAGCGTTGTGACCAGAATACCACGTCGTAGAATAGTCTTCAAACAGGAAAGTTAGCTTTAGTATTTTTACAAAGCAAACTTTGAAGAGCTGCGATTTACATTTAAAATAAACAAGATTTATTGGTTTTTCCCACCAATCTATTATATTCTTTCAAAATTAAGGAACTGTTTCCTACAACGTCATTTTCATTTTTTTTGAAGAGAAATTTTCTGTTTCTGTTTGCATGCCTTGTTTTTAATGCCAAAACGAAGTTTTTATGTGAAGATTTCCTAGAAATGCAGAAATTCTTTTGCATGTTTGTTTGAAAAATAGGAAGGAACTGCTAAATATATGAGCATAGCATCAAATATAAGAAAGCCTGCCTCATTTAAAATTGCCAGTAACGCACGATGAGAGATTATATAGGCATTTCCTTATCAAAACTGGCTACACGTATTGTCAGAACTGTATATAATCGAACCTCCTTTAACTCCCTGAAAGGCGATGGTTACCTACAGTAACCACTTTTTCTATTAAACGTCTTATTCACTCGTGTGAATGGTTTTCAAGACTGGCCGTTTCTAAACTCCCCTTGTAGCTCACTAGATGGCAATCAAGAAACAGAAGCCAGTAGTTGATGCAGCAATTCGTCTTCAAGAAAATAAGCGTCAGCCATCGAAGACAACATCACGAAGATGTGCACTTTGCAGCACCAAGGAAAAGCCTGTAAGAACAGTGTGGGAATGCAGCTCATGCAAAGTTGCACTCTGCTTGAAAAAGAAAAATTGTTTCCATGAGTACCATAGAGATTGACTTGTAAGGATGTGTTCTGTGGGCGATGTTCACTGACATTAACCACCAGAAGTGGTCATTTTTTTCATGTATGTTGGGCAAAATATGTCATTCTAGCAAATAGTTTCAATGTAACACTTGATATATTAAATAAAACAAGAGTTTTGTTGAAAACGTTAATTGCCTTAAGAATTAAAGGGGATTCTTCTTTAGCGAATAGTTTCTACAATGGACTATGTTCGAATGACCCGACCGTCGAAATAAGAGACTACAGAATACGCTTTAGTTGACGGACAAAGGTCCCTTAAGCTTCCCCTAACGAAAGATTCAACTATAATATCTGAAGGGATCCTCTGATAAATTAAAGCTCTGCATATACATTGATAAATTTACAATTCCTTGCCTTAAATGATGTGGTCCAGGCGTACATGTAGTGGCTCGACTTCCTGTAGCAGGACCAACGCCTCCACCGAGAAGAGTCGTGAGACCAGAAGCTATCGCATCCTTCACCAGTTGAGGACAAATATAATGCACATGGCTGTCAATTCCACCAGCTGTGAGGATTAAACCTTCCGCAGATATAACTTCTGTGGCCACACCTACAATCATTCCTGGAGTAATTCTGTCCATGATGTCAGGATTCCCAGCCTTACCAATGGCAGCTATTTTATTGTCCTGCAATGGAAAAATATTCTTTGATTTATTTAACATTCTTTAATAAGAAAATCTAACTGTTCTCAATATAAATCTATGCACGCGTATGATATCCTTTGAAAAAGGTATTAAACTTTGTGTTTGGCACGCAGAAAAAGTTCAAAAATTCCTTAGCTCTTTCTGTAGAGTATTTTATACTAAGAGCTCCATTTTCTTTAATTTTGTGCTGTATTATAACTTCTACTTTTCGCTAGGTCTCATCGGTATGCAAATGAGATATGTGTGTACAAAAAGAGAGTTCTTGAATGTTTGACAGAGAGCTTTTAGCAGCAAACCTCACTATAGTACCTTTTACTCGCCCGTCTCTGCAACGTTAGCCGTATAACTTGCAAGATCACTAGTGAATCAACCAACCCTTCTTAGGCTTTTCCATTGTAAATATTCATCCTCAAAATTACATTGAATTTTATGTTCATAGTTATGTTATCCGAAATCCCGCTAGTAGATGAGATTCAATTGTAAGCACAAGCAGGGCACATGTGAAGCTTAATATTTGAAATATAATAATGTTTTAAACTTTTTTTGACTCAGCTTTCATTTCGTTACACGGGATGATAACTTGCTTGATACCCCCTGTGGAATTTAAGAAATTTAATTAATTAAGGAGGAAAACGCTACATGCTCTTAATGATATAACAAGGTGCCAATAGATAGAGCTACATTTACTTTGGAAGAATTTTGGATCTCAAGAATTTTGGATGGTGGAACACTGGAAAGCTCTATAGAAAGATTCCGTTAATATATTAAATACCATGCTGACGTCTGTGAAGCTAGCATCAGCTTTTATGGAAGAAATTTTGACTTTATAGAAGTCCAAGAAAGTCGCTTTCCACTGTAACCTCTCGAGGACCAACAGAAAGTTCCTACAGCAACAGCCGAGCCTCGAGATAAAGCGTTGATTTGGTTAGAAAAAATTGGAAAGCATTCTTTCCAGTTGGAAACAGTTAGTACTGGCAAGAAATTACTCTGAGAACTGAGAAGTGAAACTTATAAATTTGGTGTCCTGCAGGCCACACTTCTGACAGCTTTCCGGAAGTTAGAGAAAGAGTCCAATTAGAATCCCAATTGCATGGGAAGTACCAAATACAAAGCAAAGAGCTAATTGCTTTCATTTTAAAGAAAGTTTAAATTGAGAAACTTATGTGCGATAGAAAATCCGAAGCAGAAATTATCGAAAAGATCCTGCCCAAAGTTGCTAATACACATTTAGGTTTTGTGCAGTTAAGAAATTCCAGTATGTTCGAAAAACTGTTTGAATTGGCGGTAAAATTCAGTAGTCGGCGTGTGTCAGAAATTATGCATAGGCAAGTGTTCAAGGAAAAGTTTAAAGAGAGTTTTAAAACCCCTTTGACCGAGAGAGATATAGATTTCACTGCATGAAAACCTTTGGAGGCCGGTAGAATTTTTTTGGGGGGTAGAAAAGCTGACGATCGCTAAGACAAAAGGTGTTCTGATAAGAAGAAAACAGGTATGAATAAGAAGGCGAGCAATTTAAATTAGAAAGTGTCGCTGTGAATCATATTTACCAGTCCCATCAAAATAACAAAAAAGACTCTCAAATTCAATAGAATAATATGCCAGTAAAAATTCGGAATTACGGCACATGCAGTTAGTGTTAGACATTATCTCGTCAGAGATATTGCTGGATACAAGAGTACAAAGAGGCTTTTTTGAAAAATATTTTTTGAAACGTTTTCAGAAGTATCAATTATTTGAACTTGTAGGGAAGAATGTTGTAACAGCTCTGGGAAATTGTTTTAAGTGCATATCTGATTTTATTTGGAAAACTTATTCCATTTATCAACTTTGCTACATTTTAGAACAAATCTTCTAGTCTGTTTTAGAATAAGTTTCCTAAGTTTTTAGTTCTTTTCCTTTGCTTGTAATATTCAACTAAATTAAACCAAAGAAAAAATTGAGGGAATGCTTCAAATTTCTACAAAAGGCAATTAGTTATATAAATAGAAAGCAATGTAATATGGAACGTTGGAAAAGTTCAAAAATAAAGATTAGCCAGCTTTAAAAATCAAATATACAGTACAATATAGTCATCGAAGTTGAAAACTGTTCCCTAGGTTACCAAGATATTATAAAAAATTGTCCTAAATTCATTTGTAAATAATAAGTATTCTCTCCTTGTAGCTCTAACGCGACAACATGTAACGCACCTACCCTCTCGCATTGTGATAGACGAGGAAAGGAAGAGGAAAAATGAACTTTACCTGTGTTTTTGTCAACTGGTGAGGTAATTCATTCACATGCAGTTGGTAATGGATGGGCAGAAAGACAGAGAACGTAGTTAGTGTCTTTTGGAATTTCTAATATTAAAATTACAAATTCAGTGCAAAACTACAGAGTAAACGCAGTTAGTAAGGATTTTGTTGAAAAAAATATAATTATTTTTTTTCCAGTTTTAAATTTATTGGCATGCACTGAGATGATGCCCTGAATGAGTATCCAAAGACGTCCTTCGTCTAAACCTAAATTAGTCACTTCGATAAACTTACGTTTTATTAGGCTAAGGACCGTTAGTTGTTCCTGTTTTGGGGATTTCATTACTTGGGAAGTGCAGTCCTTAAGGAGGAGGCGATATTGTACATATCTATAAATATTTAATTTCTTTTTAATACATTGCTGTATTATTGTACATTAATTTAGTTACTTATTTATTTCTGTAGTTGTAAATAAATCTTTTATTTCAGGTAGACTGTGCTTCTGAGGACAGAGTTTTGCTCGACCTACAAACAAATATAAAGCTATAGCCGCGCCTTTCGTAAATACACTTGATGTTTCACTTATGTTGCCCGCACTGATTGGCATATTTTCTTTTGTTGAACCCCCTAAAATAGCCGTAATTAAATGTGCCTTCGAATGTGCATTTTCCCCAAGGAAACTAGTAGTTCTCACGCCTGGGTTTTCAAAACATTTCG
>KK113567.1:130406-141663 GCA_000611955.2 Stegodyphus mimosarum | reverse complement strand
CCGCTGATGATGCATTCCGCTCTACAAGAAATATTTTGAGTAATTTTCCTATCGCAGTTCATTTCATTTTCCTTCTCTCCGAACACTAGTATTTCTTCCTACGTTTCTTCATTTCTTTCTCCATTCATTATTTTTGACTCAGTTCATTATTTGTTATATCTAAGCAAAATCCATATTTCTCTAAAATGTCTGAGGATGTATGGATGCGTTATATCAAACACGGACGTGTGATAAGAACCTTGGATGTGTTACACTCATATACGCAGGATGCGAAAATGATATGCGGATTCATTTTTAAAATTTTGCTGTCTGTAGATTTAAGGTTGGTTGGAGCCGTATACAGATGGTGCCCTTTCAAACGCCTAGCTTTATAAACTTGCAAAGCAGTTACGTTCGATGCAGTAAGGAGATCGATTTGTTTCTGCTTTAACATAGTATTTGATGATTCAACCGATTATCAAAGATTTCTGTATAACACCGAAAGCTGAGGTTTCTGCGTTCATAAGTTTCTGCTCTTTCGTTAACATTTTTATTCAGTTCTTTATGCACAGGAAATTGTCTTTATAAATGTCCCTAATTACCCCAGCTCCAGTACTTTATTCCACTATTAAGGCTCCTTTGAGTCTCTTAATCTGGAGCTACACGACTTTATTTCTATAAACGAACTTCTCTATCACAACTCTAGCATTTCACTTTATTCTTATTATTTTCCTTCTCGCCTTGAGCGCTTCCATTGCCTCCAATCTTTCTCCAATCGTCTGCTCCGTAACCGTTTTCAGCACTGTGTCATCTGTACTGTTGACACCTCTCATAGGTCGACAGTATTTTCTAATGGTATTTTGAGAGACCACCAGTTCCATAAGATGTCCAAGAGCACTTTCCAGGTCTTTATTATCTGCTATCCGGAGCGCTTGTTGTATGTTGGGATCCTTATTAGCAACCAAAAAATATTATAGTCTTAGTGGCTCTTAAATTTATAGGCTGAAATCTGGAGATGCGCTAATTTTTCGATGTCAATCACCTCTTCCTGATGGGTTTGTCCTGCTTTTTCTCGGTTTTAAGCTAAATTTAGTGATAATCCTTGGGAAATATTTCTCCAAATAGCAGAATTAACGCACCGAACGTTTTTCCGCTGGAAGTGCCAGTAAGATGTGAGCAGGAACTTCTTTTAAAAATGCAGCCAGTTTTAACGCTTCGTTGCCAGAATCCCAATAAGTTCAAATTGGGTTTTGCATACGTTTCAATAAAACTTTCACATGGAGACATCATGTATACGGAATAAGATAAAGAAGCAAGGATGTTGTTCAAAGTAGGATGACATCACTTCTTGCTTAAAGCAGGCAGGCTTGGATGCTGTTCATAGCTGAAGCCGGCTCTAGAAACTTCTACACTGGTTATCATAAATTAAGGAAAAACACAAAAATCACTATTACTGAAAAAGTTACATGTAGAACTTGATGAAACTTGCCCACAATATAAAACCCATAGTAAGGTATCAAATAACATAAAAAGAAATTACCAGATTATTATGGTAGTATAGAAATTAGCACATGCATAAAATGAACAAATCGAAGGTGTCCGTTTGCTATAGGAAAAGTACCTTCAATATGGAATATGATCGCCTCTAGAAGCAATACAGAACATACAGCGATGCATGATGCTTTCAATTATGCGGTCTATCAGCTCCATAAGAAGCGAGAGTCATTGCGCTTCCAAAGCAGTTGCAAGCACGGCAAGAGACTGAGGGGGCGGATTGAGAACAGCTAGACGTCTTCCTAAAGCATCCCAAACGTGCTCGATAATATTCAAGTCCGAGGATCGAGCTGGCCACTCCATGCGCATAATTGTTTCCTGTTGAAGATAATCAAGTACGATGCGAGCCCTGTGTGGTCTTGCGTTGTCGTCCTGTAACAGGAAAGCATCACCTATTGCCCCGGCATATGGGCGCACATAAGGATCAAGGATGTTACCTCTATAAACCTGAGCATTCACGGCTTCCCTTAGAAAGACATGGAGGTCTGTGCGTCCACCCAAAGAGATGCCACCCTAAACACAGACACTGCCTCTTTCGTATGCATCTCCTTCGCAGATGTTTGACGTATGATAACGGGTTCCAGGTTCTGTCCACATCAAATAACACCTACTATCGCTTTCTAGACTAAATCTGGACTCATCCGTAAAGAGAACAGCCCTCCATTGATCAGATGTCTAGCGGACATGTTGTCCTGCCCACTGTGGTCCCTCCTATGGCGTGACGTAAGCGGCACGCAAATGGCTGGTCGCCTCGCATACAGACCACCTTCGAGAAGCCTTTTACGCGCAGTTGACGTTGACACCAACCTTCCGGTGGCTGCACCAAGGGAGGATCTAAGACGAGTCGGAGTAGCGGTTCTATTCTTGTGTGCACATAATGTCAAATACCGGTCATCGGCGCTCGTCGTAGCAGTTGGCCGTCCTTAGCTGAATCTCCTAGATAAGTTGCTTTAGTCTATCAAAGGTCTGTTCACAGTTTAAAACAGTGAAAGACTTCCAACCTTACGAAGTTTATGACTGTAGATGAAAGTAGTCCACTTTGTACGATTTTCCTAATATTTAAGATGAAACTAAAGAACTGAATTTTGCCACTTCCAGCTAATTGAGTGAAGTTTTAGTATTATTGGCTCATACTGAAAGAGCAGTAGCATTACCTTTCATTTCTATCATTTCTGTAAATGGCAAGTACTTTTTCAGTAGTCATTACTAGAAATTTTTTAAATTGTCTCCACTATATGTTCAGGGGTCAACAAAATAGTATACATTTTTGCTTTTTTTTTTTTGTCTTCCTAACGGGCGAAATTAATTAGACTGTGAATACAAAGTTGCATCTAACAGTCTACAGAAGTGATGCAATATGTGAATCATTCAAGGAGGCGGGCCCAAACTGTCCTGTCCTATTACAGCGCAGAGCAATACTGCACACGCCAGGATTCGTAGTCTGATATTCGTATCTGTGAAAACAAGATTGTAGTTGTGAATAAAGTGCGTAATATTTCGAAAAATTTCAATATTTTTTAAATTGATGAGTTTGTCATTCACATTGTATTTGCCTATCATACTTTAGGGTACAAAATATTTTTCAGATTTATTATATACTCATAATTAATAAATCCATAATAATGAATAAGAGTAACTTTAATGAACATAAAAAATCTGCTGATAATAGTTCGGTTTGGTTTCATTATTTATATGACGAAAAGAATATGGTGGCCCAATGTAAAAAATATACAATTATTATTTATTATTAAAGTGAGTGGAGGAAATACAAGCGGACTCTATGCATATTAAAACATGATACAAATTTCTTAAAGAGGAAAGAATCTAATTGCGATGAAGATACAAATTTAAGCACAGTTTCTAAACCTAAGTCATCAGAAATTTTAGATTAGTTTGAAAAAGAAAAAATAAGATAATTTGGATGAAATTATAAGTAAAATGTCAGCATTGGATGTTTGCCATTTCAAGTGTTTTGCATTTCTACTGAATTAAGAAAATGACTATCTGCCAGAGGGTTTAAACATCTACCAACATCGATTAACACTATAAGAAGAACTGTTATAAACTGCAGTAACGGTGTTCGCAATTCTTTGAAAAACTAGTTAATACAACTAAATGGTGATAACTTTAGTCTTACATTTGATGAATGGACAAGGTGTAAGAAATAGACGCTATTTAAATATAAATATTCATTCAAAAAAAATTTGGAATATAGGACTTGCACATGTCTCGGGAAAGAAGCCAGCCGAAAAATGTGCTTAAATCTAAATTAGGGAAACATGGATTATCCCTGAAAGAAGATATTGCATCCATAACGACTGCTAGAACAACGGTTATGAAAAAAGTTGAAAAGTTGATTGGTGCAAATCAGCAACTGTGCTATACTCATGGAATTCAGTTAGGAGTAATAGTAGATATATTATACCAAAAAAAAAATAAAGAAATAAAAATAAAATAAAGAAAGAACAGAAGAACTCAAATACTGTAGAAACTTCTCAAATACTGTAGAAACTTCTGATTCCGACTTTGAAGAGAGTGGGAGTGATACTGACAATGAAGATAATGACAATGTAATTGTTGAAGAAGATATTGCTAATGAGGATGAAATGTTAACTCATCAAGAATTGCTTCCTATAATTAATAAAGTTCTAAAAATTGTTAAGATATTTAAACTTTCCCCTACAAAAAATGCCTTATTACAAAAATATATACTAACTGAAAATAAAACAGAACATATGTTGATATTATATTCTAAAACACGGTGGAACAGTTTACTCCTAACGATGGAACGATTTTTGAAGCTGAAAAATCCAATCCAAAAAGCAATAATCGATTTAAACCTGCAAATTAATTTTTCCGATAGTGAGTTCGACTTAATATCCAGAACTGTATCAGCTCTACTTCTAATAAAGCTGGCTGTGGAGGCATTATGTCGGACAGATTCTAATTTATAAACAGCTAATGCAATAATAAATTTCATATTGCAGTCTCTGAAAGAACAGCACACGTCACTATCTGAAGAATTATATATTACATTGAAAATTGCACAGAATTAAGGCATACCGAAATGTAAAATGTCTTACGGTATTTACATAATAGTAATGGTTCTAAAAATGAAAATGAAAAAGAAGAAAAGTGACTAACCAAATCAAATTTCATCAAGTTTATAGTAAATTTTCTTAAAAGTTTTTACCTACAAACCTATCCACATTTAGAAGAATTCGATACAGTTATTGAAGATGATGATGACACTAATTTAAATATCTAGAATTAGCGATAACTGAAAAAGTTTCAACAAACCAAAATACAATACAAAAACCAGTTATATCCAAAACCATCCGACGAGAAATCGATTTATTTGAAGATGAAGGATTTAGAGGTAAATACCTGGAAAACGTATATCGCGCATTGCTAACAGTACCACCAACTAGCGTAGATGCTGAAAGAGCGTTTTTAATAGCTGGTAATTTTTGCACAAAATTACGTTCCAGGTTTAACGACAGTACAGTTGATGCATTATGTTTTTTAAGGCCACATTTCAAAAATTTGTAATAGTACCACAGACTGAATAGTGATATTTACCCTTTATTGTGATTTAAATACATAAGATGTTCCTTGTTTCTTTACTTTTTTGTGATTCTTTATATACTGTTAAAATTTATTAGTTACAAATGATTTTTTGTTATATATAGTTATATAATAAATATATTTTGTTATATAATAAAACTGGCAAATAAAACAAAGAAACACCCGTGTTTTCTTTCTTTTTCTAAAATTCCTACTACGCGTATTAAAACTGGTATTCTGGTATTAATATCTTAAAAGTACCGAATACCAATATTGCACTTTTGGTTCGAAATTGCAATCCCTACCGTCAACGTATCGTCTTGCAATAGAAAAAAAGAAAACTGGAAAATACTTAATCTTGCATGTGTTTCAAGATCAAAATCAAGAACGTTAAAGAACAATGGCCGTTAGTGTGATATTGGGGTAGTTAAATAAAATAAAATTTCTTCCTATAACGTACAAAAACAAAATACCTTTATTCCGACGTCTGCTTTTACAATGCCTTGCACAGCATCTATAATGACGCAATTTGTGATGACGGTATCCAACACTTCACAGCTTTTCTTCTGCGTGGCTTGACCCAAGCCATCCCGTAATACCTGAAAGAATTAAATTAATTCTTAAACACGTGATAATTTTAAATTAGTAATAAATAAGCTTACTTAAAATGCAAGATGTGTTAATTTTATTTACTATCATTTGTGAAACATTTCCTTTTAGCCCAAGAAATCCAAAGAAATTTCTTTAGTGAAGAATATATGTTAACAAAGAGATATATTACACGAATTTCCGGAATGTACAGGGTGTTTATAAAATCCCGGACCCATTTTGATTTTTAATAACTCATAAAATAATGAAGCTATAAACAAACTTATGGCATTTATTGATGGAATAACTTACACATTTTCCTTTTCAGGTTTGAATATCTTTACTTTTGTAAATATCGTCTGCGCGTGTGGTTAATTTTGAGATAATTTCATTTTCCAGTCTAAATATCTGTACTTTTCTAAATATCGTCTGCTTATTAATTGCATTTTTCTCTCTTTTGTTTTTGGCAACTATTGCAATGTTATGTTTACTTTTGATGTGTTTGTTCTAGTACTTTTGAATGTGATGTTTTATTCGACCGAATATTAAGGAGAGTGCATACACCACAAGAGAAAGCACAGATTTTATGGCGGTTCATGGAAACGAAATCCATAATGCAAACGCTGAGAAATTGCAGAAGAATTAACCAAAAAGATCCTCCATCCAAAAGCAGCATCTTGCGGTGAAAAAAGAATTTTCTAGAAATATCACAGATAAGAAACGTTCCGGACGTCCCTGCACAAGTGATTTTTATGTTGAGCGTGTCAGAGAGACATTTTTACACAATCCTAGAAGATCTGTGAGATCAGCGGCAAGAGAACTGGATATGCCAATTTTGACGGTGTACAAGATTATTAAGAAAAACTTAAGACTGCATGCATACAAAGTTCAAATTGTTCAAGTTTTGGAATCGGAAGATAGGCCTAGGAGGAGGGCCTTTGCAACAGATATGCTAAGGAGGATAGAAGATGATGCTGAAGATGAAGGGGCACACGTGGAAATTCATTGGCAAGGGTAATGAAACTTTTTGAGTCTATCTAACCATTTATGTTATTAATTTTAATCTATCTTTATTATTTTATGAGTTATTAAACATCAAAATGGGTCCGGGACTATATAAACACCCGGTATTTCGTTAAAAAGAGACAGCATTTATAATTTTATGAAAAAGCCTTTAAGTATTTGTCACAGCGCACTTTTTAAAGCTCCGATAGGTTTCATTTGTTATTAGTTCATAAATTTTGCATTAACTAAAACCACAAGTGAATAATGAACATTTGATGAATTGACATAATAATTACGGAGATCTATTTGAGAACAACTCAACGCTCACAAATTTGAGAGAGTTGGAACACATTGTAGTTGTTTTGGGCTAGCGGTAAAGAATTCGAATGGCAATAAATAGACCCACGATCGAGTACCGCTCATGGAACGCTGTGCTTTTTCATTGGCAATAATAGTAGATGGCGGTAAGAGCAAACAGCTATCGAGGCTTCAATGAACTGCGTGATCGCTTGATAGTGAAACTATACTTTTAAAACCCAAATTAGAAAATAGATTAGAAAAGTAATACATTATTGCATATTTTACTAGCAAAATAAGAAATAATATGAATTAAGCGACACATTTTTCATTCTTAATAACTGTAATTTTACTTTTTATTAAAAATGATCAAAACTGAAAGCATACAAACAATAATATTTTTTCCATTTATACACACGTATACTTGCCTTGCCGCCTCCAAATTTACATTCGTTGCCATACTCAGTAAAATCTCTCTCTATCTCTATCACCAAGCTTGTGTCACCAAGACGGACCTGCTCCAATAAAGAGAGAAATATAATGTATGCCTTACAAAATACCGTCTACATTTCCGATTCCATAAAAGTTAGCTCACATTCATAAATAAGTAGAATATATTAACACTTGTATATTGCGTGCATAAATATGCATCTGCGCTTTTTCAAGTGAATAATAGCTATTTGTTACTTTAAAATGGAAACAAAGTTTTAATCAAAGTACGTTTGATCAGAAGCTACAACATTCCCATCTTTTATTCAACAAAATTTTTTCGCAAAGGAAGAAGTTTTATTGCTTTGAAGCAATTCAGTTATCAAGTCACTTTATGCATAACACTGCTCTGCATAGATCGAAACAAACAATCAGGTAAATACAGGGAGGTCATAGAATAACTTACAAAAATTCATCAAAAGATCACAGATATATTTGTGTTACATTTGTGTCAATTAAGCGTAGGGGAATTTTATCAGTTGGGATGCGATCTAATTACTCTTTACTGGCTTTTGCAATGAATTTAAATACCCGAATCGCGCACTGAGGCTAAGTTAACTGTTAAAATGAAAAGCAGTAACATATTTTTTTTCTCTGCAGAAGTACCAAAGACATTTTATTTCAATGTAATATTGTTTATTCCCACAGTCGTAATACTTTTTTAGTATGGTTATTCATCAGATTAAAAAAAATAGCCAGTAATAGGAATAACTTTAATTATTTGTACAAGTAAGTGGATACCTTACAAGCTGTAATTTCTTTTCATGGAACGTTCGAAAAGTGACGGTTATAGGCCTTATTTCCTTAACTACTGACCTCAACGACTGCATTTTTGACTGTAATATTCAAGTTCGTTTTTATATAAAGTTTAATGTATTAGATCCGTTTGTCTGTGAGAGAAGTATTCTCAGCTCATTAACATAAACCATCTCATAACTCACAAGATTTTGTTTTATTGTTTCGCCAACAGATGGCTGCACTGATATTGGAAAATTGGTATCTCGATCACTCTAAAATAGCTATTTTTTGCCCAATAGATAGCAGCACGAGTGCTTATGTTCAATAAATAATTCAGTTCGACATTATTCAGACGAATGCCATCCATATAAACGTCGATATAATTTGTAGCTCACTGAATTGTATTTCGTCCATAGTACATAAATAATTATTTTATTTTTAAGTTATCGAGCAGTGATATTTTAGATACGAAAGAAATTTAATCGTTAAAGTTTTTAAAAACTATGTAATTCCTTTCTTTTAGAACATTTTCTTGAATTTCTACCGTGGGTGAGGGAGGAAACAGGTCTACAGAATCACAAACATGTGTTCATTTTCTGGTGTAGTTAAAAGATATATATTAAGAAAAAAAACAAATAGATTACGTCCAGAAAAGCCCACAATAAAAAAGAATTTTGCACCTTTTGAATCAAGTAATAGTAACATATTTATATGTCATTCTCAAGAATTCAGAATATTCAGAAACAATAAAATACACTGGGACTAATTAAGAAATCTTTATTAGAGTAATTATTTATTAGAAATAAACTGCAGAGTATTGTTTCATGGAAGATTTATTAATGATATATGAGTAGTGGGGGAAGTTATTAGTTATTAGTTCTAAGTGCCTCGAAATATTCTATTGTTATTCCCTCGAATTATTTTAATTTAATTAGCCAATCTGATGAAGCAAGTTGACACCAAAAACTGCAAATTTTGAATCCCGATCAATTTTCATCGGTCAATAAATGATATATATCCCAGTCAATTTTTATCGTACTGGAGTCAAACATTTCAGAATTTAAGTTTTTTTAAAGAGTCGAAGACTTTCTCATATATAATAAAAGGAACTAGGAAACAGCACCAAAATTTAGATTTCGCTATTTATCGAAATTTAAAATATTTCTTTTAATTTGATATTGCCAAAACAGGAATATTTTCGTCATTAAAAATGTTTCTGTTATTATAAGTGTATCAAAGATTACGAAAGTAAAGGTCCAGTAAGGATTTTTAAGCCGGTATATATATATATATATGTGTGTGTATATATATATGTATATATATGTGTATATATATATATATATATACATATATAATATTGTTACGTGCGTACGTGTTATATTGAATGCACAAGTCGTAAAAAATTAACAAAAAATTTATTCGTTCTACAAGAAATAAATTAAAATGCTGAAATATTTCTTCACAGATATTCGCACAATATCTCAAATGTTTAGCAAAAACTCAATTCAAAACAGATAAAATAGTTCTATCTCTCAGCGAAATTGCTACAATCAATACAGCATTAAGTAAACAAACAACAGTTCGCTTTTTACAGCTACTAGTATAACAGCAACAACATCAACTAACTAACTAACTGAGATGAGCTGTTTCACCTCGGCTTTTATAAGCTTTTTAATTATCAGTAGAACAATCACGATGTTTCTAGATTTTTCTGGATGGCAACAGTAATTACGAGATATTTATTTATTAAGCATTAAATGCACGCGCTCTTTTATTTTTATTGCTATTTTTTTTTGGCGTAGCTTTCTCTTCAAAAATCGTCTGCGTTGCTAAGGCAACATGAAGCAAATCTAATTACAATTCTAAATAAATAGCCAAATAAATGTGAAATTCGTAACATTACCCCCTTCCCAAGGACTGCACGTCCCGGGCAGTACAATCCTTGGACAGGAAGCCAAACTTACAACTAAAGCATCAGTGCTATAATAAACATTACTTTATAATAACAAAATAAACAATAATTAAAATAAGTGACTTTCAGCAAATTAAATTCTATCCAACGCGAAATACAATTCAAATACTAAGTACAAATACTATCAAATACAAATGCTATTAAACACAAATATTTATCAAATACTACTACTTAACAAATACAAATCAAATACTAAATACAAATAGGACCATGGTCTAATACTATGTACATTACTATTTACAATTATATACAATACGTACTATGGCCATAGTAATGAACTAACCTGTCGTAATGAACGACTTTAGGTTTAGAGTTCGATGACTTACGGATCCGAACCACGACGTCGTTCAGCCTGTTTAGGACTGTGTAAGGACCATCCCAAGGTGACTGTAGTTTAGGAGAAAGTCTATTCCGTCGAGTCGGACTCCATAACCACACCTTGTCTGCTTCGTTGAAACGATGGCCAGTAGCTCTCGTGTCGTAACGGGTGTTCATTTTGTTCGTCGCCAAGTTGACTCGCTTTCGTGCAGAACGGTACTTCACTTCAAACCGGGCCTGGACATCTTGGATGTATTCCTCAGGCGATGAAGGCGCATCTGCAAGGCGGTCAGATAAGAAATCACAAGGCAGACGAAGATCACGACCGATGAGCATCTGGGCTGGAGAATTGCTGGTAGTCTCGGGTTTCTCTTCGATCTCAGTATGATTTCGGCAACTTTCTGAGCAGGGTCTTTCAGACGACACGTCGGCGTTTCGTGGTGAAGATCCTTTCTGAGGATCGATAGTCATGGCCTCAAACGCTGAAAACAGTTTGTTGTTTTTGAAGTCTAAGGAAAAATTATATTTCCTTAAAAAGTCCAATCCTAGTATGCAGGGGTCTGTAATATCCGCCACATATGCTGTGTGATGGTAGGTGGCACTTCCAAAGGTGATGTTCACATTTAACTTTCCTTCTACATCAATTTTCTCGCCTGACGCAGTCTGGAGAGTAACACAGGATGGCGTCCAAATCAGTTTTTCCTTAAATTTTTGAGCTAAATCCTTCCGAATTATGGTAACATTAGCTCC